>JASDQU010241530.1:109230-197947 GCA_032191745.1 Picea mariana
CAGTTTGGGGGGATATTCATCATATGCCATTCATTTATCCGATATTACATCTTTCATAACCTCATAAGATTTTGACCAACATGTTTTCCCAATTGAGTGTTATTACTTTTATAAACACCTTCATTGACTTCCTAAAATGCATCATTGCTTTGTACATGAAGCACATATTCCAAAGAAAATATACCATGTGGAGGATTGTTTCTATGCCTTTAACATACTTCAATGCACATTATTGAATAAGACTAAAAGGATTGAATGATTGAATCATCATTTTGAATGCATTCATATGATTGAAATTTCAAGTCTATTCTTTGTTGAAGCAAGAAAAAATGTTGTTACATAAGGAAATACTTTTGGTTGTCACACAAGAACCACCCATAAGCAAAAAACAAAAGTGTTGTTACATAAGGAAATACTTTTGGTTGTCACACAAGAACCAACCATAAGCAAGAAAAAGAAGTGTTGTTACATAAGGAAATACTTATGGTTGTCACACAAGAACCAACCACAAAAAACAACTGCCACTTAGATATCTTTCAAAAAAAATAAAATAAGAAGGCTCCATCATACAATTCAGGAAATTCAATGCAAGGTTGCATGAAGACATGCAACACCTTCAGTTGGGGGGTATGTTGGGTCGCCAAAGTACCATCTTTTTACCAACCTTTCACTTCACTTCCACTTCACTTTTAACCATATTCCGCTTTCCCATACCCTTACATTAAACCATTTTCTTGATTACATGGGTTTTATACATTATTTTCCAATGCATCTATTTTAGTGTTTTTGAGTGAATTTATGATTAAATATTGGAAAAATGACATGTTTACACTTATATATGAAAGTGGGATGAGTTTCATGATGTTTACAGGTGTATTTGAAGACGCCAACCAAGTCAAACTTGACCATCAAGCCTCAAATTCGAATCCTCTTCAACCCCTTGAAGATTTGATGAAGATTTGGAGATTTACTCAAGTATCTTGGATGGAGATTAATAATGAAAGAGAGATTTGTGAGAGGATTTGTAGAGATATCACTTGATATGTGTGAGCACATGGTTGTAACCAAATGAGACATTTGTGGATTTAGAAGAGATTTGTGGATCTAAGTTATCTTAAATTTTTGTATAAATAGGAGTGCCTTCTCCATTTCAGGAGAGGACTCCTGGAGCATTGTGTCCAACTTATGATGGAATAAGAATGAAGCTTTATTTTCACATCAGTTTCCATTCTCTAGTTTAGATTTATAATTCTTTAGTCTATGTGTTACTTTGTTCTTGGGAGAATTGATCTCACTCCAAATAGATCATAGTAGCATTTTCTTCTTGTTCTAATGCTTTGAATATGTTTATATGCTTTATTGTTTTTATTAGAATTATTTGATGATCTTGATTGTTGATAGGTTATTTGAAACATTACGAGAATACCTCATGTAAGGGAGCTATTGTTTTCATGCCTACAACAACTAAGCCTTTTTAAGTGTATTTATTTTCAATGCATGAGTGTTTACTTGATGATCTTGATTGTTGATAGGTTTTGTAAAACATCATGAGAGGACCTCCTGTAAGGGAGCTAGTGTTTTCTTTCCTACAACAACTAAGTCTTATTAAGTGGAATGAAAGAGTTAGGATTTGATTGAATTTTCTTAGATTAGAGTTAGATGCCTACCCTTGCATATATTTTGCTGGCATCATCACAAGCTTACGAGCATCCCTGGTTGATAATTAAATGAAAGCAATTTAAGCAATTGAATTGCCCAACACACACTCAATTTGTAGATCATAGATTGTTGATAGCATAATTTTTTCCCACATTGCAAAGAGATTGAAGACCATCTTGGACCTCTATTTTGATGCCTCTAGCAGAATGGTGAACAACAACAAATAAAAAAGTATATAGCAAACACACACTAGCTTGTATATTTGTCAAATTGCTAGGACTATGTTGATTTTCCACCATAGGTCAATTAAATATCTAGGTATCATAGTTGTTATAGCTCCTCTCTTAATGGTGGATTGGGAGTCAATATCGACGAAGATAAAAAACAAGATGACAATGGGGGGGCCTCATTGGCTCAATCTTTATGGAAGCTTAGAATTAACTAAGTCTATTTTATCTTCATTATCAATATATATGTATAATTATGTTTTCGTCACCTATGAGATTCCTCAGTCCATTTAAAAAGTGATCAGAAAGATTTTCTAGTAACAATGCAAGAGAATCCAATAAAAGTGTCATCTAGCAAAATAAACAATTAGTACACTTTCCTTTTTCAAATGTACGATTGGTAGTATGAAAGCCAACCTTTCCCACCTTAATGAAGTAATTTATAGGATCCAAATTAGTAAGGAGGATACTGTAAGGAAAGATGGAGTAGTAGAAGGTGGTTCTCAGAGTTAAGTATTGGCAATCCACCTTAAGGAAATGTAGTGACCTTCCTTTACTAGAAAATATTGATTCTCTGATTTCGAAACTCTAAAAATGAAAGCTCCCCTAATCACAAAATTTATCATGGAATCCTAGAAATGGGAATAACATCAGCATTTGGGATCAAGGAATCATGTGTAAAATTACCTTTTTGCAACAAGTAGTGTTATATTATCTACAACCATGGTTAGATAATCAAGGCATGAAAACTCTTCACTAACTCTGTACATAGGATTAATCAAAAAATTGAAAATAGAGGCATTGGAAGATAATGAGCCCCTTGTTGACACTCATTAGACCAATGGATACCTTTAGCGACATCTGGCACTATCCCTTCAACTTCCATGGATGAATATGAATGGGTCTCAGGGGAAAAATGGAGAGGAACACTCAGTCTAAAAAGGATACTAAGAGTTTCTTGACCAACAAGATCCTCCCCAAATATCCAAAACCTGTCAAACAAATCATGAAAGGAGATTTTCTGCCAAGGTCAAAATATTCTATGTTTACTAGTGCATAATAAATTAGTCATAATGGACAACCTTGAAAAGAGAGGAATCATTGGGCCTTAAGGAAATGTAGTGACCTTCCTTTACTAGAAAATCTTGATTCTCTCTTTTGTAAACTAAAAAAATGAAAGCTTCCCTAATCACAAACTTTTATCATGGAATCCTAGAAATGGGAATAATAATAGCATTTGGGATCAAGGCATCATGTGTAAAATTACCTTTTTTCAATAAGTAGTGCTAGCTTATCTGCAACCATGGTTAGATAACCAAGGAATGAAAACTCTTCACTACCTCTATACATAGGATTAATCAAAAGATTGAAAATAGAGGCATTGGAAGATATTGAGCCCCTTGTTGACACTCATTAGACCAATGGAGACCCTTTAGCGGCATTTGGCACTACCCCTTCAACTGCCATGGATGGAGATAAATGGGTCTCAGGGGAAAAATGGAGAGGAATGCTCATCCTAAAAAGCATACTAAGAGTTTTTTGACCAACAAGATCCTCCCCAAATATCCAAAATCTGTCAAAAAATATTGCAAGGATATTTTCTGCCAAAGGTCAAAATATTATATGTTTACTAGCGCATAATAAATTAGTCTTAATGGACAACCTTGAGAAGAGTCGAATCATTGGGCCTTCTTTGTACCCCTTGTGCAAAAAAATATAAGAAAATATTCAACATCTATTTTCGGAGTTCCTAGTTGTTGTTCAAGTATGGCACTAAGTCACTAGGGAACTCCATATAGGTTATCACCCTTCACTAAACTAAGGGAAAATGTCTATCTCATGGAGAAAGAATTATCTACATAGTTTGAAGGGGAAGATGTTAATAGTTCCATATTGGTTGAACCTCTCAAATTTATCTCTTGGAAAATATGGTTAGCTTGTAGAAACAACATATTCAAATTTGAAACTTGACCACCTTTGCGGATAACAACATGAGCTCATGGAATTATAAAGATATTAATCAAAAGGATAGGTTGGGTAGAGATAAGATGTTCCACCTGTTATCACATCATATGTATTTTGGGAAAACACCAACCCAAGCCATGGATGTGTGACATAACTGGGAACACCTGTCACTGTCACCTCAATAGGCACCCCCCTCATTTTAATGAAGGACAAGTCTAACACAAAGGAGAATCCATGGTGACCCTAGGGGGATTGCAAGGGAAGAAGCAAGGAGCTGGGATAATACCCCTATAGGTCGAGGTCAATGATGACTTAAGTCTTGAGGAAAGAGTAATTTGAGTTGGTAAATGGTTTCCAAGGTTGTGTACCTGCAAAACAATGTTAGACAAACCCAAACAAGACCAAATATTATGATACAAGCCTCAAGTTAAGTGGGGAATCAATAAGAAACCTTGATGTCCCAAAATTGCAACAATAAGGAAACACATATCAATAGTAAAGAAGTTATAATAGTTGCAAATCAAACTACCAAAATGAAGTGTATGCTATTGGAAAATAAAGAAAGCTTGCAATGAGTAGATAATATTCCAATGTTGAAACCAAGACTTTGATAGCAGAAGAGCGTTGTTAGAGAGTGTTATAAGCAAGTATTTATAACAGCCTTACCAAGAGATAGTGTTGGCCTTATTCCACCAATAGAAAAGAAAAAAATCTGTTTTCATAAGAGAGAAGAGATAACAAATTGGCCAAGGAGGGAGAAAATTCCAGTCCAAGAGTTATGTAATTCTCAAGTGATGAGTAATGAAAATGAAAATGAGATGATCCTCTATTTATATGAGGTCACTTAAATCAATTTTTCCACATAAACTTGTCAACAAGAAATTAAAAGAGAGTCGATCCCCTTTATTTTCCTTCACAATTTGCAAATATAAAAATTACATAAAATAAATTCCTTAAAGGGTTGACATCATGCCCTAGAAGGGTGATGCTAGGACAAAAAGTGAGATGTTGAGCCTCAAGATATAGTTCGTTGGGCCTCCCAAGGCCATGTGTCAATCTCTCATGTGCTAGAGTGTCATGACATGCATCTTCTTTCCTCCAAATCACATTACACCACCTCTGGAACCATGAAGCCTACCAAAAGCTTATCCTCAAATGGCGTCAAGGACCAAGTAAGTGACTCACTAGGCCTCCAAAGGCCAAATTTCAGGTACAAGGGGATTGCATGTGATCCTCCAGTGCAATATAAGTCCCTCCAAAGTAAACATTCGTCATCCCATGTGCAAAATATCTCCAGGGTGCTTTTCACAGCTTCTGGGTTTGGCATCTATCTTAGGGGATTTTAAACCCCAATGAAGGTGAAAGTAGCATAATTTCTTCATGGATAGATTTCACCTGGAAAGGTCCTGCAAAGGAAAATAATTATTCCCTCAAAGGGTCCACAAGTCACCTGTATTATGCCAAGTAAGCCACATTTAATAAAAGAACCACCCAAACATGTGCATTAAATTTCCCCTTTTTCAAACTTAACAAATGCTTAAAGACCTTATAAAACTTGCCAAATTTAATTATGGAGGGTTTTCATGGCACCCTATTGGGTAGATCAATCCCCAAGTCAAGGGATGTTTCCCAAGAAGACCCTCTAAGTCATGTAATCAAGATGAGATGGATGGGATTAAGACTTTTGGGCATGGGATTCTTGACATATCAAGGGCTCATATCGTCTCATTTATGGGTTCCTTTGTGGAGGGTGTGTCACCCTTTGTCCACAATGCAACATTTTTCCAAGCTATTTATTGCCTTTAATTTATTATGGTATGAACATTGAGTACTATGTGCAATGGAAAGTAAGAAGTACCTAAATTCCATGGATGATTTTAGGGGCTAAATTTTGCTCATGGGCTAATTTTTCATGGTTTTTCCAAAAATGAGATTCGCTATTTTAAAAATGATTCGCCCAAATTCTATAGGATAAAATTCTTTTACCTTAAAAATCGCCAAAATTTTATAAAAACTATATAAAATCCTTATAAATTTGAATATTTTTACAAAAATATCGCCAAACATTTATAGTTGGCATATGAAGGATTAGTAAGATTCGCCAAGGTTTTTACATTTGAAAAAAAAAATCCATCCTTAAAATCATCCCTGCTCAATTCCACTTAGAGTTAGAAACACACAAAGTTCCATATGTAATGGAAAGTAAGAGACATCACAAAATGCATTACCTCAACAAGTGGGACATTTATTAATTATGCGTTTTCTTTTTACATGGTCTTCATTTTTTATGGAGAAGCATTTTATTGCTCTCAGGACCTTAGGGTGAGCATCTAGAAGGATAATGTTTGTCTTTTAACTTTTTCCAGCTACAACACCTCTGGGCCTTTAGCCCCTTCTTCCCATTAAATGAGGTACAAGTCCTTCTTGGGTCAATGAACCTAGAAAACCCAAAATATGATGAAATGAATGGGAATAAGTGTGAAAAGTGATAAGTATGTGTGAGAATGGTATGATGACCCTTCAAGGAAACCCCCCCTAGCAACCCTTTCCTCGAGGGTGACCCACTTACTAGGAAACCATGTCAACAACCAAGGTGAAATGAGACAAAAGGTATAATTTCCAAGAAAATGTTTTCATAATCAAGAAAGGGTCCTTTGAAACATGTTCAAATGCTTCATTGATTAAAGTGACACTTACCTTGATACCAGACATGTTACCTCATGAAGCAAGACCTATTGGCCTTTATGGGCCAAGCTAGTGTGGTGGGCATTACTATGTTGTTGGTGATGTGTAGTGGAGATGAGGGGCCATGCCTGCTCAGTTTGGATGTTGTTGGTCATCTAACACTCGACACTCCATGTCTTCAACTTGCAGTCCTTGAGACATGATCTCCTTAGTTACCCCTAATCTGCAGGGGTAACATCTGGCTCCTACATGGGGACATGTGCTCGTTGTAGAGTAATGAGAACCTTGGCATATCTTGGTAAGACATCTGCCTACACATGCTCGAGAAAAATATTAAAGCATCGAGGGGTAGCTTTCTCACCCTTTATTCTTATAAGAAAATTTTCAAAACTCCAAAATTGACAACTATAAGGTAAAAAGAAAATTTTGCAATTTTTCAAAAATTTCTAGTAACATGTAATCATTCAAAAAAATGAGTCACAACAACTATGCATGGATGCAAGAAATAAACATGTAAATAAATCATGAGTATGCAAATCTAAAAAAATGTAGCTAATCTACCATGAACACACAAATGCAAATGAAAGAAAGAAAAATGACCTACCTACTTACCTAGGGCCGAAGAAGTTAACTCTCATTGACGTAGGGTTAGAGGATAGACCCATCAACTAGTAATGACATCTTCCTTCCATCCATGGAAAATAAATAATAAGCACCCTTTTCATACTTCTTTTTAACAATGTAAGGACCTAACAACATAATTTCACTTTTCTTGTCATACTTTAACTTTCCCTTCCTTTTATCCCACATGAGTGCAAGGTTTCCTTCACTGAATTCAAAATGTGGCACATCTTCCATGTAAGGTTGTGTGGGAGGACCTGCTTCGATTATATTTTTGATAGATTTTTCTTGTTCTTGATCCTTCTTGCACTCATCCTTCTTGAGTATCTCGATGGATCTTGGGTCCTTTCCCTAGTATTTGGAAACTTTCTCCTTATAATCATTTGTCTTTGGAAATAGCATATCAATACAATCTTCTCCAACAAATGGTAACTCCGAAGTGTCATAATCCATGACCTAGGTTGTCACATCATATTCACAATCATTCGAATAGTCGGGGTTATTTGCATCAATTACATGATCCTTTGCGATCGATTGGCTATATAGAATCTCAAATGTCTCATATCCCATAGGGATATGCACATGAGTTGGGTCCATGCTGAGAAAACCACCAAGAGTCCCAACCCATTTCCTAAACAAGAGCATGCCCCAAGCGTCAAACACGTCAATGACCACTACATCCATGTTGGAATTAATGTTTGGAAAGGAACACAAATAGACTTCTATGTCTTTTATAAGATCACACACCTTTACCCTCCTTGAATCAATGCCACATATATTTGTGTAAGGCCGAGTAACCTCCAAACTGAATTTCTTCATAACCTTCAATGGCATCACATTTATCGAGTTACCAGAATCCAACATACAATCATTCAAGAAAATACCATTGATCCCTAGGGAAAGATATAAAGGAGGGTTCTCATCTTCTCCATTCGCATGGGATAGGGTGTTTAACACTATTGGGGGATCTTCAAGCTCATCATGTAGCTTCAGATCTTTCAATACTTATTTCCTTACTTAAGAAATCTTGCACATCTCTTTCATCTTTCCCATCATGTTGGTCACATCAATACTGAGCTGAAAATCCTCAATGGTTGGACGTGTGGGTTGTAGAGGTAAATCACGAACAAGTGGTGGAGGAGGTGGAGGCATTATCTTTGGTGTTTGAGGAGGTGCCAAAAGTTTTTTATTATTCCTGGAGTATGCCAAAATTTGTTGTCCTAACCTTTCCTTTGAAGTCTCATCCATTTGGTTCAGAACTTCCGACCTAGCCTGCCTAACTGCCCTCTTTCTGACTTCTTCAAGTTGTTCTTATGTGATGTCAATGTATTCTGCAGACTCAACTGTGTAAACTGTGTCGATGAAATTCATTCTGGATCTTCTTCCTTTTGTCTTGGACACAACCTCCCAACATGGTTCTTCACGAAGTGAACACCACGATGATCCTTCCATTTTGGTCATTCCAATGGGAGTCGACGTATTAGGTGCCTTCATTTCTTACTGTGGCTTCGGGTTCCAACCTGGTTTTTGTTGTTTGGTGAATGGAGGCCTTAGAGAAGAATGTTTCCTTTCTAAATTCGTCAACCTATTCATGATTTGGTTTTGGCTCTGGACAAACTGGGTATTCATTTGATCAAACTTTTGAGCCAAAAGTGTGACTAGATCATGTACATTGTTGGTTGATGTTTTTGTCTTAGGTTTCTCTCTAGCACGAGGGAATTGAAAAGGCTCAATCTTGGAACTGATAATATGTTCCTCAATTTCCATGCTATATTCTTTGGCCTTTGTCAAACTGTCAAGGGTCTTTTCCTTCATGATAAAACAAAAATTTCCTTCGAAAGCATTCAAATAAAGAAGGATAATGGCCGCTAGAGCTGGCCACAAGTACTTTGGGATCTTGCTGAGAAAATTATCAAACCTATCATCGAACTCCTCCATTGTTTCATTCTCTTTCTTCTTAATTTGGTTAAATTGCATCAATAACATTCTGTTATCTTTCTTCTTTGTCCATATCTTATTAAGAAAAATTACAAAGGACTCATAAGATTGCAAGTGATTTTCGGGCAAGCCCTTGAACAAATTTTTAGGGTCTTCATCGAGAGAAGTAGATAATAACTTCATTGCAATATCTTCATGTTCTATACTATCGTTGTCCATGGCCACATCAATAACATAAAGATGATCTTCTAGTGTTACAACATTATTTTCAGTGAACTTGCACAACTATTTGTGAGACTCTTTGGGCATGGTATTAGGATACCCAAGGATGGTGTCCATATTTAATGGTTTGTAAAGGTCACTAGCCCAAGGAAGAGCCATTGGAGTGAGGGGAAGGTTACCTTGAAATGAGGTTTTGACAATGAGAGAATTATGAGGAGGTCTTCTTTGATAATCCTTAGAATGCTTAAACCTTCCTTTCCGAAGTGTCTTTTGGAAGGATGGATTCTTGGGTTGTGGAGGAATTGGATTTTTTTTCTTTGGGTATAGACCATATGGAGTCGCTAGATAAGATTTATGAAACGCTCATAAAAAAAAATGGGAACTTTCCTAAAATGGAGTTGCTAGGAAAGCTAAGGGTAAAGGTTTTGCGATAGAATTGTCGAGTGTTGTTATGGGATCGAAAAGGATTCAAAATCCTCCTTGGAAATGGTGCCAAAAATGTTCTTTCATAATTTATAGTTTGGTAAAATCCCAACCCAAGCCATGAATGTGTGATACAACTGGGAACTCCATGCATCAATGAAACTTGCTTGTAATTGAGTAGAGTTTGTAGATATGGATGAAATAAAATAAAATTTTCAAGCTTGGTTATGATCGTACGAGTCTTAATCTGCAATTGGGAGGGGGGATAAACTCTTCATGCTACTAGAGGTTTTGGGCTTCTCACTTGTGTCATTCAATCCCATAGTTTCTTTAGAGTAACACTTTTGACCTTTCAACTCCATAATATTTACAACGTGCTCCATGGATCTCATGTTACCTAGATTTTTCTCTAGCCCCTAGATACACTTCTCTGCTTCAAATTTCACCTCTAAATATTGCATGAAGGACCCAATAGAATCATGGAACCCCCTCTATCACTCTAACATAAAGGGTGTTGTCTAAATGTTCTATGTTTTGGCCCTTTTTGTTGGACTCCGATGACATAAATTTGGACGAAATCATAATTTTCTATTGTCTAAATTGCATTTTTGAATGCATAAATCGATTCAACGTGCTCAAAAACCTCAGGGTGATCATATTATACAAACTTAGCTGTGAAAATATGTAGATCCAACAATTTCTCACTGAATTTCGAGCAAAATTAAATGAAAAATATCCCCATAAAAGGGGCAAAATGTATAACATTTATACTACAGTGAGATAAAGGGCCTCATTGATGAACGAATGCATGTTTAACAAGGACTTACCCTAGTAAATAAATATAACAATGAGTAGAATAAATTTGGTCTCCATAGAGGAAAGGGAAAGAGTGTGTCCCACTCTAATTTGTCGAGGGTTTGGAGAGGGTCTGATTTGAACATTACTCTAGGACTCCCTTTAGACCTTATCCTATATACATCATTCTACAATTTGTCAGTCAACTTCAATTGGGTCTCTGTGTGCATATTGTATCAATCAACTACCTTTTCTCATTCCTCCCGTCCTCCCAAGTGCGCCTTTACCTTTTTCTGATAAAGTCTTTAAGAAAGAAACCAAGAGTTATAAGATTGAAGCTTAGACAAAAAACACATCCTAGTCTAGGTACCATAGTGAGCTTAAATCAAGACTACAAACTAATAAACCATTCACCAGTAACAAAGAAATGCACTATTTGAAAATAATATGAGTCCAACCTCTTAGCAATCGAGAGTGAACAAACATTCTATGCATAGAGCTAATAGTCTATCTAGATGACAAGGAGATGAACGAAAGCCACAAAAGCAACACATGTATTATAAGATTGAACCCATAGCTTTATCTCCTTTCTCAATACCTTATTTACTTGCAATGGCTATGATTCTTCCATTTTGCTAACTCACACAATAATGTGACCTCTAGCCTTTAATTCTAGTAGAGGGTGAAAGGATTTGTTTCTTATCCTTCTCTTGGGGTTAAGATCCATTGTTGTTGTATCATTAGGGTGCATGCTCTTTGAACTTGTCCAATCATGCTAGTTTGAGATGGAATTCTTACACCTATTTTCCCTACTATACCCATGACAGGTATGAGGGGTGACCACTTCTGGAAGCCACTTGTGCAAGCCTCCCTTCTTTAACTTTGTACCCCTGACACTAACATTGATATATTTGAGCCAATAGTCTAAACAAAACATAGAAACGCAGACCAACTAAAACTAAATATAGTCTATGTAAACAAGAAGGAGATAAAAGCAAGAAACAAATGCATGATAAGGGTGAATCCATTGTTTTATCTCCACTCTCAACACCTTATCCACATGCACTTACTATGGTTCTTCCATTGTGCTATCCCACACGATAATGTGACTTCTAGCGCTTAATACTTGTACAGGGGAAAAAATCTTGTTTATGAACCTTCTCTTGGGGTTAAGATAATTATCATATCATGAGAGTGTGTTAAGCCCTAATATTGGCTCATTACCCCTTAATTAGGGCATATTATATTAGTAATGCTATTTTATTTATGTCGGCTTTAGGCCATTAGTTGTAATTATACCTCCTAGTCTCATATATATACCAAGGAGACATTTTCATTTTGAATCATCTGGTACTTGAACATTTAAGTGGGGTAAAAGGAGGTTTCCCCCTCGAAGAGGCTTATTACTTGAAATTATCTATTTTTCAAGGCATTGAGTACTTTTTCTGAGGTTTTTTTATGCTATATTGATATTTGGTTCTTAACAGGGTGCATGGTCCTTCCCCTAGGATAAAAGAAAGCAAAAAAAACAAAAAATGCATGATAAGGGTGAATCCATTATTTTATCTCCATTCTCAACACCTTATCCGCATGCACTTGCTATGATTTTTCCATTCTGCTACCCCAGACGATCACTTGACTTCTAGTTCTTAGTATTTGTAGAGGGGGGAACAATTTGTTTTTTAACCTTCTCTTGGGGTTAAGATAATTGTCATAGCATGAGGGTGCATGGTCCTTCCCCTTGCTTGATGATGTTCGATTGAGGTAATGTTACCACATTTATTTTCCATCCTATACCTATGATAGGTGTGACAACTTATGGTGGCCACTTGTAAAAGCTTCCCTACTTTATATTATTCTCAATGTCTTGTTATCCTTGGATTAGCATTGATACATCTGAGCAATTAGTTATTTAATAATTATGAATCAATTTTAGAAAACTTGTGAAAAAAATCATGTAAGATGATGTATAATTAGGAATCAATTTTAGAAAACTTGTGAAAAAAAGATTGTAAGATGATGTTTTTGGGAGTTCCATGTAACATATTTTGGTTTTTTGTTGTTTATAAACAATTTTATTTACATCTCTATCTATATATGATATAAAACATAAAATCTTGAGGGGTATCTCTACATCACAATTTTCATAAAGAATAGATACCCCTTCCCCATATCCGAGGGGTATTTATTCACCAAATTTGTTTTGGACCAACAACTGACCTCCTGAAACTCATGCCATTCAAGTAGGGAAGAACAAAGCATGGATGGAACTTGGTGCTCTCCATAAAACTTACGAGTGAACCAATGCCTCATTGGCTTGTCTTTATATTTTTATATTAATAAATGAGTATCACTATTGTAACTTATCCTACATAAAAACAATAACACATTTTCAAGAAATATCTAATATTGTGGTGGAAATTTTTATATGTTGCAGAAGTAAAATAATGTAATGGAAAATTACATTTCCATTTTCCAATGCACTATAGGATTAACCATTCCACTAAATGTCATCTTTATCCATGATATATTATGTATAAGGGATGGATTCACATTGAAATTGTTGCAACTATGTTAATTTAGTCTAAAGAATTTTTGGGTGTTTGTCAATGATGTTTCTTCCTTATTAATAGGCTATGATGGTTAGTGCAATGTGCATTTCTAGGTGGGACTGATTGTTTAGATTTTCTTTGGTTTCACACTTGGGGGTCTATATTTTGTTCTATTTATCTTTATTTTAGATTAATATTAAGGTGTTTGTATTTTTCTCTATTCTATTCACGATAAAGCACAATTTTAATATTAACTTTAACTGTGTTCTATTTCATCATTGGTTTACAGCTTCATATCAATAGAAATGAGCTAGACATTATTCTTTATCTCCTATATCACCTTGAGGTTTGTACCTATGTTAGGATCTATGCTTGTGAGGATTTATCACAATCCTTAAAAATATGCAAACCTATCTTGTCTGCAAAATATTTCATAGTTTTTTGCTTCCAAGGAATTTTATGACAATGAAAATATGTATAGTTTAGTTGGAGTTGGACTAATCAAAAGAGTCCTCCGTGAAACAACCATCTATTGGTCCAATAGGTACCTATTTTGATTGTAGCAACTTGTTTCCTTTTTGGTTTTCCATTGATATATAATTTTGGAGTAGGCTTGCCTCTGGTTCATAAATTCCGTAAGTATCAACTCAAAAACCTCCTTAATGGCCATTAGATTCACCAAACAACTACAAGTCATCAACTAAGTAGGAACAACAAGATAAACCTATAATACTATTACAAGAGCACAAATCTTTGGTGTCGAGTACACAATTCAATTCAATTCAATGACATATTAAACCTTTGCAACTAATGTGGTATACATCTATGCAGTATTTTTGTATTAAGGTTGGTTGTCATTGATGTCAACCCTTGAAGAAAGTCCGGTAGCAAATTCTGGTAGCACAAAGGTTTGGGTAATGAATCCAAGGTTGTTTCATGTATAATGGCATGAGTTTTAATATATTTGAAGGTAATACTATTCTATATGGATAGTACATGTCATCCCATTTCTAGTGGTATATGGAACGTCACATAACTCCTCATGGTTTGAGAGTTATGGCCTTATGAAGTGGGAGGACCCTCATATGTTGGCTTGAAGCCCCAAAAGGTCAAATAAGTTAAAGAGCTTGCAAAGAATAAATTATTATTTAAATGAGAAAGTAAAGTGACAAAGTCAAGAAAGATTATTTAAATAATGAAGTGAAGTGACAAAATCAAAGAAGATTATTTAAATGATAAAGTGAGGTGACAAAGTCAAGGAGGAATATTTAAATGATAAAGTAATGGAGAACTTTCTAATTATGGAAAGTGGTTAACCCTAAAAATGAGGAAAATAGGTTAAGTGACCTAGAAATGGGTTAAGTGACCTAGAAGATGCTTCTAAGGAAGATATTTGGAGAGTATAAATAAGAGGCAAGGCTCTCTCATTTTATATTACACTTGAGAAAATTGAATATATATAGGTGACTGAGGTAACCAAAGGATATCTAAGCCAAATTTCAGAGGGAAGGTGAAGAAAAGAAGACTGAAATTCAAAGGAGGATAAATTCTTTTGATGATAATTTCTAAGGTATGTTATTTACATGTCATCTCACCATTTTTGCATTAATTTTTTTTCTAGAATGATTCAGACCATGAAATTGATAGACCATTGAGGAAACATATCCAAGTATCTGTGGTAAAACTTTCAGCATCTAGGTTGTTGTATTTTTGGAGTTACACTCCATGGAAAATAGAGTTTGTGTTTAGTCCTGAAACTAGTCTAAAACATGTGTCTCGGGTAAAAACGTCATAAATTCTTCATAACAGATCCAAATTCAATAAGACTAAATGTGTTGGTTAGAGTACATTCTGTAGTATTCTTTGTAACATTTTCATATTCATTCAACAAATATTCTATGCGGGGCACTCTCTACATGGTTTCTCTCTAGAATAAGCCAAAATTCAGCAAGGTATGCCATTTTTGCTATAACTCCTTTTCTGAGAGGTTCCAAGTAGTGACACCTGGAGGAATTGCACAAAACAAACTGAAGAACATTGTGTACTATTTCAGATCTTTATTCATTACAGGTACATATTTATGATTATTTCAAGTTAGGGTTGTTGACTAATCCCAAACTAGTCATGTGAGACTAAATAAAAGGCTGATGAAAATGCTAGTCTCTTGTTGTGAAAGTTAAGGAAGGTTTGTAGGTATGTGATCATATACATCAGGTCTATTACAGAGTTACAAATCATATTTGGATGATGAAATTGATGAGGGATGTTGGTTAAGGTACATGTTGGGTACATGGTTGAGACAAGTAGTTGATGAGTTGGCACATACATGAGGTGTATAGTTGATGATGTTGGTACATTTTGATGAGTCATAGTTGATGAGTAGTTGACACATGATTGGTACATACTTGGTACATGGTTGAATGCACTTGTTTATGGTACTGATTGATTACAAGTTGTTTGGTACAGATTGGTGCATGGTTGATGCACTTGTTTATGGTACAGGTTGATTATAGGTTGAGGTACAAGTTGATGCATGGTTCAGGTTTATTGGTACAGGTTTACAGCAGTATATCTCACAGTGGTTCCATCATTCTACTTATACTTTAGGATGGTTGGACGGGACAAGGACAGGTGGCTCTATCCACCTTCTGGTTGTAGCCGAAGAACATAGGGGGTTGTAGCCTTCTTCTAGTTGTAGTTAGAGAATAGGGGAGTTGGAGCTTCCCTCGGGTTGTAACCTGAGAAACAAGGGGGTTGAAGCCTCCTTTCAGTTGCAGCTGGAAAACAAAGGAAGTTGGTGCTTCCAATGAATGTAATTCTTCAAGACATATAAGAAAAAACATTTTGTGGTTTTCTCTTGCTTTGGGTTTCCACGTAAAACACTAGTGTACTGTGTATGTGTATGATTGTTCATTTTTTCATTGCTTATTTACTCTGAATTTATTGGATGATAATGCTAACTTGATATAGCATTTGGATTATATGGTTAAAAAGGATTAAATTTCTCTATTATTGATTTATCCCCCCTCTCAGTGATCCAACAATTGGTATCAGAGCAGGTTCCTTCATAAATCAGTTTAACCATTGAAAAGTAGATCATGGAGAGCAACAACTTGTATAAAAATGGAATATCATAGTTCAATGGACAGAAGTATGCATTTTGGAGCATAAGGATGAAAACATATATATAGGCACATGGATTTGATATTTGACAATCAATTGTAGATGGATACACAACACCAGCAGTTCTGTCAACACATGACAAAGCAATGAAATTCGGTCAGAATAATTCCAAAGCCAAAAATTCACTTTTGAATGGTCTTAGTGAAACAATATTCACCAAAGTTTCACATTGTAAATCCGCTAAAGAGATTTGGGACAAACTTCAAAATATTTATGAAGGAGATTCAAAAGTCAAAGTAATAAAGCTTCAAATTTACAAAGGTCAATTCGAACAACTTAAGATGAAGAAAGATGGGAATAAGCTCTCTTATGTTTTACGAGTTGATAAAACAGTAAATGCAATCATAGGATTGAGAGAAGAAATTAAAGAATCTGTAACTATTCAAAAAGTACTAAGATCTCTTCCTATGATATTTGACCCTAAGATATCAACACTAGAAGAAAGATCAGATCTAAATTCAATAAGCATGGACGGATTACATGGAATCTTCACAACATATAAAATGAGAATTGAACAGGAAAATCCAGATATAAAAGAAGCAGTTTTCAAAGAATCCAAAAAGTCAAAACAAAAGGGAAGGAAAAAAGAAGAACATAGCAGCAACAATGACGTCTCAGAAGATTATGAAGAAGTGACTAACTTTTTCAAAAGACCGAACAAGGGAACCGACGGTAGGTATAGAGGTAAGTTTCATTTAGCTTTTTTTAATTATGATGGTATTGGTCATTTTGATAACAAATGTCTGCAGATGAAGATGGAATCTCAAAAGGAAAACAAACATATAAAGGAAAAAGAACCACAAAGAAAGTTTTCAAGAAAAGCTTATGCACCAAAGAAGACATCTCATCATCAGATGAAGATAAAGTCAATGACAGTGAGACAAAAAGAGTTATATTTATGGTAGTAGAAGACTTTGTTAAATAAGACTCCAAAGAAGAATATGAAGAAGCTGAAGAAGAATATGAAGAAGTTGAAGAAGAAATTGAAGAGACAGAAGTTGACTACCGAGAGGAATTAATGTGTACCATATAAATTATCAGAAGAGAAAAGAAGAAAAACAAGAAACTACAAGCAGAACTAGACAAGAAAGAAGACACTCAAGAACTAGAACAAATGATCACAAATTTGAAGGTTCAAATAGAAGAAGATAAAAGAATTGAAGAAGCACTCAAAGAACAGCTAGAATAATAAGACAAGATTATTGGAAATTTGGAAGAAAAAATTGTCCCATTAAGAAAGGATCTTCCAAAGAAAGATATACAGAACAACTCAAAAGTTTTGGATGACATTATCTGCAGTAAAAAATCTCATCATGACAAGTCCGGACTTGGATACAATTAGACAGAAAAATGATCAAGCTCCAAAATAGCAGAGCAAGAAACATATCCAAAAAGCCTTGCAGAAACAATCAAGGGGGACAGAAAGATCTACAAGAAAAATTACAAGGACACTCCTCCACCGAGAAGATTCAGATTTCAGAATCAACAACCAACAGATAGGCCTCAGGAAGAAGAAGAATTCATAAGAGTACCTCCTTTCAGAAGATCTTCAACTCCCAGGTATCAAACTATCTTTTTTGTTTAATGTTATGCATGTAATAATTTTAAACATAAAGTTGTGAATTGCAGAGCTAACAATAGGAACAAAAACAACTTTGAAAGTCATACACAAATGGGTTATCCAAGAAGGCCTAGTTAAACACATAAATGAAGTTATAATAGGTTTGAATCTTTGAGCACTGAAGTGGAATGTTACAAATGTAACAATTTTGGACACATGGTCAAAGATTACAGAATGATAGTCCCTCCTAGAGAGCCGCAACATAATAACAACAGTCACAGAAATGAACCTCAGAAAAGGACATGGATAAGAAAACAGAATCAATATAGCAATGAAGAATGCACACTCGCTCTATAAGCTAAGCAGAAGAAACATGATAGGTATGTTGACAGTGGGTGTTTAAAACACATGACAGGTGATAGATATAGGTTTCTTACATTACGAAAGGAAAGAGATGGATCAGTCTCCTTCAGAAATGATGATTCAACCAACATCATTGGAAAAGACATAGTCAGAATTGGGAACAAGAATACAAAGGCAGAAAATGTTCTACTAGTAGAAGATATGAAACATAATCTTCTAAGTGTGAGTCAAATGTGTGACCAAGGTCATAAAGTTACCTTCGATTCACAAAAGTGCGAGATAAGAAAAGAAGGTTCAGGAAAATTGATTGCTATAGCTGCAAGAACTTCAAACAACATATACGTGTTAAGTGAAATTGGAAATGAAAAGTGTTGTCTAGGAAAGGAATATGAAAGTTGGCTATGGCACAAAAGAATGAGTCACATACATTTTGATAACTTTGTCAAAGTTAGTAAAAGAGAATCAGTCAGAGAAATGCCCCAGATCACGAAACCAATCAAACACTTTATGCAAGCATTGCCAAAAAGGAAATCAAATAAAGACAAGGTTCAAATCAAAGGAATATTCAACGACAAGACCACTGGAAATTATGCATATTGATCTAGTTAGACCAACTACAACAAATGGCTTAAAAGGTGAGAAATATTTTATGTTATTAGTTGATGATTATACAAGAATGATCGCAGTTTGCTTTTTCAAGAATAAGTCAGAAGCTTTTGAAAACTTCAAGATCTACAAGGAAATGGTTGAAAATGAAATGGATTCAAAAATCAAATGCTTGAGATATGATAATGGAAGAGATTTCACTTCAAAGGAATTTATGGAATACTGCAACATTCATGGAATAAAAAAGAAATTCTTCATTGCTAGGACACCTCAACAAAATGGAGTTGTTGAAAGAAAGAACAAGACAGTACAGAAATGGATCAAACAATGCTAATGGATTCAAAATTGACAAATATTTTTTGGAAACATGCAGTGCATACAACATTTCACATTCAAAACAGAGTAATGCTCATAAAAAACATTGAAAAAACTCCTTACGAGTTGTGGAAAGGAAGACCAACAAATGTAAAGCACTTCAGAGTTTTTGGAAGCAAATGCTACATCAAAAGAGAAGATGGCAGAACGGGAAAGTTTGACTCTCTTGTGGAGAAAGGAGTACTTGTTGGTTACTCAAGTACAAGATAATCATACAAGTGTTACAACCTGAGATTGAACAAGGTGGTGGAAAGCATCAATGTAACAATTGATGAAACAGGTAGACAAGAATTAAATGAATAAGAAAATGAATCAATGGAACAACTTTACGAAGAATAAACAAAATATGAAAAAGAAGGGGAAGACGAAGAGGATCCAACAGAAACAGAAGAGAAAGTTCAACAAGCAACTCCAAAAACACCTAGCAGACGAGTACAAAAGAATCATCCTTCAGATTAGATTATCAGAAACAAAGACGTAGGAGTTGAGACTAGAAGAAGAATCTGTTCACCAGAACAAACGCACCTAACACTTACATCTACGATTGAACCAACTTATTTTGAAGAGGCCAGCAAGGATGAATTTTGGAACAAGTCCATGGATGAAGAATTGGATCAAATAAAGAAAAATGACACTTGGGAGTTGGTTCCAAGACCAAAGGATAAAAATGTGATCGATACAAAGTGGGTATACGAGAATAAATTGAATGAAGATGGACAAGTTACAAGGAACAAAGCTAAATTGGTATGTAAAGGATATGCACAGGTTGAAGGAATCGACTTTGAAGAGACATTTTCCCTAGTTTCCAGAATGGAAGTAATCTGATTGCTTTTAGCTTATGCATTCTCCAAAAATATTAAAGTGTATCAGATGGACATAAAATCAAATTTTCTGAATGGGGAACTTGAAAAAGAAGTCTACATTGAACAGCCAGAAGGATTTCAGTTGTCAGAGAATGCAGATTATGTGTGTAAATTAAACAAGGCCTTGTATGATCTAAAACAAGCTCCTAGAGCATGGTACACTAGACTGGATAAATATTTACAACAGACAGGGTTCAGAAAAGGAAGTGCAGAAAACAACCTCTACATCAAGGTAACTCAAGATAGTATTTTATTAATTGAAGTTTATGTTGATATTATTTTTGGTAGTGATGATGACAAGTTAATCCAGAAATTTGCATAGGATATGTAGAATGAATTTGAAATATCATTACTTGGAGAACTATCATTCTTTTTGGGAATTCAGATACGTCAAAGAAACCAAGCAATTTTTATTTCTCAAACCAAGTATATCAAATAAATGCTAAAGAGGTTTGGAATGGAATATTGCAAACCAGTTATCACTCCCATGCAAACCAGTTGCAAGTTAAGCAAAGATGATGATTCAAATTCTACAAATCAGATGAAATACAACTCAATGATTAGTAGCCTACTATATGTGACATCATCCACACTAGATGTAATGCAGGTAGTTGGCCAAGTGGCATGATTTCAAGCGACACCAAAGGAATCACATGTGTTAGCAGTGAAGAGGATTTTCAAATATCTCAAAGAAACAAAAGAGTTTGGATTATGGTATCCAAAAGGAAAGGATCTATCTATTATTGCCTACACAGATGCAGATTGGGCAGGTTGTATTGATGACCGACGAAGCACCAGTGGAGCAGCATTCTACTTGGGTGACTTTTTAGTATCATGGCTAAGAAAGAAAAAATCATCAGTATCTCTATCTACAACCGAGGCAAAGTATATTGCAGAAAAAACATGTTGTACACAGGTTCTTTGGATGAAACAAACGCTGACGGATATACAGGTTGAGTAGGATGAGCCCATTCCAAACTATTGTGATAATATAAGCATCATCAGTATCTCAAAGAACCCAGTGATGCACTCCAAGACGAAGAACATTCCAATCAAGTATCACTTTCTACTGGAACAGGTTGTAGAAAAGAACATCAAAGTTGAGTATGTGGGCACAAAAGAACAAGTGGCAGACATCTTTACAAAACCACTTCAATGGGAAACCTTTGAGTATATTTTCCAGAGACTCGGAGTTATTTATACTCCAAAATGAATGATTTTGAATGCTTATCTTATATGTCTTAGATGTACATGAGGAAGCACCATAAAGAGGACAGTTCAGTTAGGGGGAGCAACCCTGGATGGAAAGATACCTTTTCCATTGATGACAAAGGGGGAGATATTTATCATGTGCAGAGGACAGAGGCATGATTCTAGGGGGAGCAATGGTTACAGAGATGCAGAGGACAGAGGCATGGTTCCAGGGGGGAGCATGAGTGATATGATTTCAGTATTGCATGAAATGATTTTAGTAATGCATCATAGTGTTGCTATCAATGCCAAAGGGGGATATTGTTGATTAAGGTTGGTTGTCATTGATGTCAACCCTTGAAGAAAGTCTGGTAGTGAATTATGGTAGCACAAAGGTTTGAGTAATGGATCCAATTTTGTTTCATGTATAATGGTATGAGTTTTAATATATTTGAAGGTAATACTATTCTATATGGATAGTAAATGTCATGCCATTTCTGGTGGTATGTGGAACGTCACATAACTCCTCACAGTTTGAGAGTTATGGCCTTACGAAGTTGGAGGACCCTCATATGTTGGCTTGAAGCCCCAAAAGGTCAAAGAAGTCAAAGAACTTGCAAAGAATAAATTATTATTTAAATAATAAAGTGAAGTAACAAAATAAAAAAAGATTATTTAAATGATAAAGTGAGGTGACAAAGTCAAGGAGGAATATTTAAATGATAAAGTAATGGAGAACTTTCTAATTATGGAAAGTGGTTAACCCTAAAAATGAGGAAAATAGCTTAAGTAACCTATACATGGGTTAAGTAACCTAGAAATGGATTAAGCGACCTAGAAGNATATCACACTTGAGCATATTGAATATCTATAGGTGATTGAGGTAACCAAAGGATATCTAAGCCGAATTTTAGAGGGAAGGTGAAGAAAAGAAGGTCGAAATTCAAGGGAGGATAAATTCTTTTGATGATGATTTCTAAGGTATGTTATTTACAGGTCATCTCACCATTTTCACAATAACGTTTTTTCTAGAATGATTCAGACCGTGAAATTGATAGTCCATTGAGGAAACATATCTAATCATCTTTGGTAAAAATTACAGCTTTTGGGTCATTGTATTTTTGGAGTTACATTACGTGGAAAATAGGGTTTGTGGCTAGTCATGAAACTAGTCTAAAACATGTGTCTCGGGTAAAAACATCATAACTTCTTCATAACAGATCTAAATTCAGTAAGAATAAATTTGTTGGTTAGAGTATAGTCTGTATTATTTTGTGTAACATTTCCAGATCCATTCCACAAATATTTTGTGTCGGGAACACTCTACAAGGTCACTCTCTAGAATAAGCCAGAATTCATCAAGGTATGCCATTTTTGCTATATCTCCTTTTCTAAGAGGTTCCAAGTAGTGACACCCGGAGGAATTGCATAAAAAAAATTGAAGAGCATTTTGTACTATTTTCATATATTTATTCATTATATGTACATAATTATGATTATTTCAAGTTAGGGTTGTTGACTAATCCCAAACTAGTCATGTGAGACTAAAGAAAAGGTTGATGAAAATGATAGTCTCTTGTTGTGAAAGTTAAGGAAGGTTTGCAGGTATGTAATCATATACATCAGTTCTATTACAGAGTTACAAATCATATTTGGATGATGAAATTGATGAGGGATTTTGGTTAAGGTACATGTTGGGTACATGGTTGAGACAAGTAGTTGATGAGTTGGCACATACATGAGGTGTATAGTTAATGATGTTGGTACATTTTGATGAGTCATAATTGATGAGTAGTTGACACATGATTGGTACATACTTGGTACATGGTTGGATGCACTTGTTTATGGTATAGATTGATCATACGTTGTTTGATATAGGTTGGTGCATGGTTGATGCACTTGTTTATGGTATAGGTTGAGGTACAGGTTGATGCATGGTTGATGCATGGTTCAGGTTTGTTGGTACAAGTTTACAGCGGTATATCTCACAGTGATAGTGTGACAGTGGTTCCATCATTCTACTTCTACTTCAAGGCAGTTGGATGAGGTAAGGAGAGATGGTTGTAGCCACCTTCCGGTTGTAGACGGAGAAAATAAGGGGTTGTAGCCTCCTTCTGGTTGTAGCCAGAGAATAGGGGAGTTGGATCTTCCCTCAGGTTGTAGCTTGAGAAACAAGGGGGTTGGAGCTTCCTTTCAGTTGCAACTGGAAAACAAAGGAAGCTGGTGCTTTCAATGAATGTAATTCTTCAAGACATATAAGAAAAAACATTCTGTGGTTTTTTCTCGCTTTGGGTTTTCACGTAAAACATTGGTGTACTGTGTATGTGTATGATTTTTCATTTGTTCATTGCTTCTTTACTCTGTATTTATTGAATGATAATGCTACATTGATATAACACTTGGATTATATGGTTAAAAATGATTAAATTTCTCTATTACTGATTCACCCCCCCTCTCAGTAATCCAACAATATTCATCAATTTCTCATCATTTTCATTTATTGGTGCCTTCTCCAACCCATCTAGTTTCTCAAGAGAATTCTCAACCACCACATCTATCCCTTGTTAGATGTGGTGATCAACACTCATATCCATTGTTTCCTCCAGATTTTATAATAGGAATGTTTTTCCAAATGAAAAGAGGATGTCGGTGCCTTATCCCCCTTTTGAGCCCTCAAGATATATGATAGTTATTCCTTTACTTTCATATATCCTTGAAAGAGTTACAAAGTTTTTCAAAGTATCCTTTAGAGATCCATACAATAGGATGGTGAAATGGGTCCAAGCAAGTCATACAGGTTGTGATTGTATTCCTCCTCCCCTCTTCCTAATATTCAGGTTGTGATGTAGATAATGGTACACTTCCATCAGGAACCCATGATCAACTAGTATAGGAAGGTTTGGCATTGGAGCTTAATTTTGAACCTAGTGAATTGAACCTGTGTTATGATGTTTATACTTCATACATGATTCAAAGAAAAGGAGATCAAGCTATAATACATCAATGAGTGCCAGAGCTTCAACAAGGTTAGGCATTGTGGAGCTATTATTGA
Organism: Picea mariana; assembly: GCA_032191745.1. Classification (NCBI taxonomy): domain Eukaryota; kingdom Viridiplantae; phylum Streptophyta; class Pinopsida; order Pinales; family Pinaceae; genus Picea; species Picea mariana. The sequence goes on from JASDQU010241530.1 coordinate 133,512, forward strand.
TCCTAATGAAGTGACCCATGATCAACTAATACAGGAAGGTTGGGCATTCGAGTTATAGCTAAACCTAATGAAGTTAATCAATAGAAGGATGTTTATATTTAATAAGGAAGAAAAATGGATCAAGCTATCATACATCAATGAGTGCCATAGCTTCAACAAGATAGTTGAATTCTATCCTCCATTTTACTGGTACTTGACTAGTGATATGTAATGCCACAATTTGTAGGAATTTCCAAATTCTTTGGAACAAGATATTTTTCAAATTCATAATAGTTATTGATTTCAAATGGATTACATAGTACAAGGATTAAAATTTTACCCTTCAAGCCTTTTCATGTATCAGTACCTACTGCAACCCTTTTAATTGCTCAATGGATTGCACAACCACAACTTCTATCTCCTATTGGAGGTTCAATCAATGCCCATATCCATTTTTTCCTCCATGGCTTACATCAGGAATGTTTCAAAAGATACCAAATAGGAAGTGGGTGCCTTACAACCCCCCCCCCCCCNTGATAGTGGTTACTATAATTTTCAAAGTTGTAATAGTTATCAATTTCAAATGGATCAGTACAAGACTTAAAATTTTCCCCTTCAATCCTTTTCATGTATTAGTACCTACTCCAACCCCTTCAGTTGCTCACTGGATTTCACAATCGTGGCATCTATCTCATGTTAGTGGTGTAGATCAACACCCATATCCATTGTTTCCTCCATGTATTACACTAGGAATGTTTTGAAAAATTCCAAATAGAAAGTAGGTTTCCTTACACCCCCCAACCTTGAGCTCTCTAGATATTCGATAGTGGTTCCTATAATTTCATATAACCTTGAAAGAGTTCCAAAGTTTTTTTTAATCCTTCAGAGAGTCATAAAACTTTATTTGATGCAATAGAGGATGATGAAAGGGAGCCAACCAATTTGCACATATGGTGATTGTATTTCACCTCCATCTAATATGCATATTCTGATGTAGATACTGGTACACTTCCCGATGGAAGCTAGAATCAACTAGTATAGGAAGGTTGGGTAGTGGAGCTACTTCTAATCCCAGTGAAGTGAGCCACTATTATGATGTTTATACTTCATATAGTAAGGAAATGAGATCAATATATATACATCAATGAGTTTCAAAGATTCAACAAGGTTAGTCATTAGAGCTTCAGTTGATCCTAATAAAGTGAGCCAGGGTCAACTAGTACAGGAGGGTTGGCCATTGGATTTATTGTTGATCCTAGTGAAGTGAACCCGTGTTATGATGTTTATACTGCATACAGAAAGGAAAAGAGATCAAGCTACAGTACATCAATGAGTGCTATATATTCAACAAGGTTGGGCATTGGAGATACTGTTGATCCTAATAAAGTAAGTCAGGATCAACTAGTACATGAAGGTTGGGAATTGGAGATAGTTTTGACGTTGGCCATATGTTTGGAATGATGTTCATAGTTCTTGTTTCTCTTATTGAGGTTATACACAACTACCACTTTTTAAACTTTTATTATTCTTAAAAATGAGTTGTAGGTGTTTTGGGACTTGCTTGGCATTTGAACTGGTTAGATCTTTAAATATTATGCATATCTTGGAGATGATGAGGTGGACATGGCTATTTCAGTAAATGTAGTTATAATTTGACAATAACCTTGACATGAAATTTTAACAGTCAATTGGACCATATAAGGTGGAATTATAACTTGCAAGTTCCACTTCTCCTCCTGCATATGTTTTAAGTTGTGGTATTAGTTGGCAGGTGAGCTGACTGGGACTGATTGCTTTAAATCAAATTTTGTTTTATTTTAACTGACATATTTTATTTGGAAAACCAGATGGTTACATGATTTAGTTGGAAAACTGGATGGGACTTACTAGTGTTATGATTCAAGGTATTGGGACTTACTAATACTTTAGAAGTTGAAAAATCCAAGAGGGATGACATGGTGGCTAAACTTCATAACATTAAAAGTAGAAAGTGGTGGGTAAAATTTAGAATATTCAGAGTGGAAAGTTGGAATGAGGAGTTTTCACATTCAATATCAGTAAAGTTTCTCTCCCAACATGACTTTGAGGATTTGTTGTATGATTGAATAATGCATGGTAGGTGTTTTGGGATTGTCTTGGCATTTGAATTAGTTATATATTTAAATATTCTGCATGTCTTGGGGATGATGAGGTGGACATGGCTCTCTCAATAAATGCAATTGTGATTTGATAATAACATTGTCATGACATTTTAACAATCAACCAAAGCATATAAGGTGGCATTATGACTTGTAAGTGCCACTTATCCTCCTTCATATGTTCTAAGTCGAGGTATTGGTTGGCAGGTGAGCTGATTGGGACTGATTGTTTTAAATCAATTTTTGTTTTATTTTAATTGACATAATTTATGTAAATTTTTTTATTTGGAAAATTGGATGTTTACATGTTCTTATTTGGAAAATTGGATGGGACTTACTAGCGTTATTCTCTAGGGTATTGGGACTTACTAAATGGGATTTTTGGGATAGGAACTGGCTCCACTGTTTCAGTGTGAGTATGCTCTGCTCATTGAAGTCATCATGAAAATATTACCATTAAGAGTAGTTAATTTCTCAAAATTACTTCAAAATTTAACTGAATTCGTGTTGTTATTTTAGAGAGAATGTTGGACTTCTTGATATTACTAGAGTAGACAACTAGCGTGTTGTGCAAATAACAATTGATTTTATGATCTTATTTTCAATATTAGGTTGGTGACTCTATTTTCTTTGTGATATAGATATTTACTTGATTTGAGACAAATATATTTACTTGTTTGAGAGAAATGTTTATAATATGTTCATAGTTCTTCATATTAATTTATTTACTTATATTTAGGGAAATTGGGATATCTTTTTGCATAAATACCATTTCCCATAATTGTTGCATAATACCGTGTGCTCTTTGCACTGGTTGGTAAATGGTTTCAATCAATCTGAATAAAATATAATATATTTGGAAGTTTAGGTTTGTGGGTTTATGAACGTTCCTATTTGATGCTATTTTTTCGAGTTGTTGCTGGTGTTTCCATCATTCAATTCACTATCGTGAATTCAATGCTAAACATGTTCATCTTGGGAGTTTCCTTATTTTTGGGCATGTCTATTCCATAATAGTTAAATGAGTTTTATGCTACTTCTAAAGTGGGCTCTGTCCACACAAATGCACTATGGGTAAGTTAAAAAATAATGCATTGTGGGTAAGTTCAAAAAGAATTATGAAGCATGCATTTCTTTGATTTTCATGGTAGGATCTAATAACTTGTTATGAAGTCTTGTGCTTACTTTAATTTGTCATGTTTTGGTTGCAGTTTAATGAGTTCCTAAACACCATATTCTCCTCACCACTCACAATTGCACTAATTATTGCAGTATTTCTAGAGAACACTCTAGAAGTTGAGCAAGCCAAGAGGGATGTCGTGGTAGGTAAAATTCATAACATTAAGAGTGGAAAGTCGGAATGAGGTTTTTTCACATTCAATATCAGTAAAGTTTCTCCCCCAACATGATTTTGAGGATTTTTTTACGATTGAATAATGCTTTCCAAGAAATTGTTGAGTGAATGTACCATTATGCTATTTCAAATTTGTTCATGAATTGGTGTATTCAATTCTAAGGAGATGGTGACATGCATGCATCTCCCAATGATAAAATCATCAATATTCTTGCAATTTGTTTTTGGGAAAGAGTACAAAGTAGATGATGTGAGGGGTGGAGAAACAGAGTTGCAATGGAAATACTCCTTTGTGATAAACATCTCTGTCACTTTCCCTTTTGTTTCCTAGCACACAACAAAAAATATTCATTGTGTTTGATAATCATTTAAGTAATAAGAAAGCGATTTGCTGAGAGCAAATTTCTCATTGTATGACTTATTTTTGTAAATCAAAGTCTTTATTTTTGGAAAATTAATCTATGGTCTTATAAAAAATTGTAAAGGTTGCGGACAAAGAGATTACAACTCTTCACTTTCCCTTTTGTTTGTTGGCACACAATAAAAAATATTCACTGTGTTTGATAATACTTTAAGTAATAAGAAAGATGGTTGTTGAGAACACAACTCTCATTGTATGAATTATTGTTGTAAATCAAAGTCTTTTTTCTTGGAAAACTAAGTTGTGGTTTTATCACAATTTGTAAAGGATGCATAAAACGAGATTATAACTCTTCACTCCGTAAATATATTTCAAATTGTAATCATGATTTACATTTGATATGTAGCTCTTAGTACCTTGAAATCTTTGTATAATGCAAAAAATGGTTCGTGAATTTATGTAGGAAAAGTTAGGAGTCTCATGACCTTGAAGATGTTGATTTCCCAACAATGATTTATAAATATGGTGTACCACAAGTTTCAGTTTTGATATTGAACCAAAGTGTTAAAAAGGGATTGTTAACCTGTCTAATTAAAACATTCACAAGAGGACGACCTGGCGGTCATACGTGAATTTCAAACAAAGATCATTCAACTTGATAATTTTTTAGCATTCCATGGTTGTCGTCACAACACAAAAATTATTTGAGAAGGAAATGAGGATACCTATCTTTGTTCCCTATGTGTTTCCACTGTTAATGTGTTCTTCATTGCTTTAATTGATAGAGGTGGAGATAAGAGGTTAAACCATGTCTACCCCAAGGGTTATTGGTAGACGAGGATATTAGGTTTTGAAAGGAGATGGTTATGGATTCAAACATGGACTTACATTCTCAAGTATCCTTTGGAAATGTTATCACAAGATTTGTACTTTTGCAAACCCCAACACAAGTCCCCCAAATATGCGTAACTATGGAAAATCCTACCACTGTCACCTTAGTAAGAAATTCCCTTGTTTTAGTGATGGAGGAGGTCCACCACAAGGGAGGCTTCCCCAACAAATTCAAGGGATAAAAGTAGAAATTATGGTAGCCAAGCCTACCACCCCCTCTCTTGATCACCTAAAGAAAATTCTAGGTCAAGGAAAGAGAAGGAGTATGAATTTGTTTGAGTACCTTCCTGGAACAAGAAAACTTTGTAGAAAATATATGATAATTTCCAAGTCAAAACATGCAATAAGAAAACTTTGTAGCAAATAATTTCTAATGTCTTTTATGAAGACATTAGATAGTGAATTTTTTTATGGCTGTTATAAATCTGCGGCAGTGAACAATATTACAACATCCATAAAAGATTTATAACAACAACAATAATAAAAGATCAGAAATGCAACAATTGACAATGTAAACTTAACACACCTCCACTAGAGTAATATCCAATTGTTATTTACAATTTTTGAGCATGTTAATCCACCTTTCCAAGAGTGCACACAAAAAATAAGAGTGTATTCAAATGGTTGTAGAATACTTTTTCAACATCAACAAGTTTACTAGAAAATTAGTGAGTGTTAGTGTTAGCAAAGTTAGTAGAAATCTTGAGCAAATTAAAAGAGAGTATTTTTTGATCAATTTCACCACAAGAGCGTTGTAAAATCAATGCCTTTGAAAGATATGGAGTCTTTGTAACAATACAAAAATTCTTGAATATTGATCTAGAAAAGACTAAGAGATAGGGCTTAGACTCTAAGGTGCTAGCACATTAGGGCCTTAGGGTTTAAACTTTAAAGAGAATAATTGCTAGAGGGAAAGCACTTTTGGGCTCTAACAACCTTTTCTACCTTCTTAATACTTTAACTAGGTCAAGAAATCAAGTGTATAGGGATAAAATCCTAAAGTGTTAGCACTTTAGGGCTTTAGGATGCTAACCCTAGCAAGGAGATTTCACCAATTTCTAACAAGAATAACCTTGTGAGAGGAGGAAACACTTATGCTTCTCTCGTAGGGTTTTACCAAGTAAGAAATCTAGCATAAAGAAGCAATATTCACCATGTAATATAACATCATAAATATAAATTGAAAAAAATCAACTCACTTTAGCCAAGATACCATGAGACAAAACTCTAATTGCATAAATTCTTCTTCAAAATCAACAAAAGAATCCACAAAATGATGCTCCAAGCATAGTGCATTAAGTAGAAGAGTTGGATAGCCAAAAGAGGAAGAAAATTTCATAATTGTTCTCACAAATAGTGAGTGATGATTGATGATAAAATGAAATGAGATGGTCCTTTATTTATATGAGTCCATCTTAAACAATTTTTTCACATAAAATGTTCAACAACAAATTATAATAGGGTCAACCCCCTTCATTTTCCTCTCTAATGTGCAAAAATGAAATATACATAAAATAAAACCCTAAAAGGGTGATGTTATTCCCTAGAAGGGTGACATAGGGCCCAAGAATGTGATGTTTGTCCTAAAGGAGTGGAAAGTTGGGCCTCCAAAGGAAATATGTCATGATCCTGTGTGAAAATGTGCCATGGCATGAGTCTTCTCAAGTCAAACCACCACCGGAACCACACTATCCATCAAGCCCCAACCCAAATGGTGATGTCAAGGGATATAAGGTGATATCATAGGCCTCCAAGGGCCATGCACAAGTGCAAGTAATGTGCAATATCATCATCAAGTGATGCCAAGATGCATCCAAAGGCAATGTACTTCATCTTCAACAGTCTCCCACATGTGGGGTATGACATCCATCCTATGGGATTTCAATCCCCTATGAAAATCCAAGTGGCATAGTCTCTTCATGAATAACTTTCGCTGGACAAGGTCCTACAAAAACAAACAAGTATGTCCTCCAGGGGTCCACAAGTCATATGAATCATGCCAATTAAGTCACATTTTATAAAAGAACCACCCAAACAAGTGCATTAGATCCCCCCTTTTCAAATTAAACAAATTGGCAAAGACCTTATAAACTTTTCCAACTTTAGGTATGGGAGGGGTGTCATGGTACCCTATTGGGTAGGCCTATCCCCAAGTCAAGGAAATTTTCCCAAGAAGACCCTATATAGATCATGTAATGAGTATGAGGTGGATTGGGGAAAGACTCTTGGGCATGGGGTCCTTGACATATCAAGGGTTCATATTGTCTCATTTATGGATGCCTTTGTTGAGGGTGTGTTGCATCTCTTCTTTTGCAATGTAACATTTTTCCAATCCCTTTATTTTCCCTTTTGCCTTTTTTTTTTTCTTTTAAAATATGAACATTGAATACTATGTGAAATGGAAAGAAAAAAAACACCACAATGACACTTGAAGTTAGAACACATTGAGTGCTATGTGAACTAGAAAATAAATAACAACACAAGGCATTCCCCCATCAAGTGGGGCACTTTTTATTTATTTTCTTCTAAAAGTCCTTTATTTCTTATAGAGAAGTGTTTCATGGCTCTTAGGACCTTAGCATGAGCATCTAGAAGGATGTTTTATGGCCTTTGATTTTTGCAATGTTGGTTGCAACACCTCAGGGCCTTTAGCCCCTTATTCCCATCAAATTAGGTACAAACCCTTCTTGGGGTCAATAGACCTAAAACCCAAAAGATGAGGAAATTAAGGGTAAGAAGTGTGAAAAGTGGTAAGTATGAGTGGGAATGGTACGATGACCCTTCAAGGAGACCCCCCAGTAGCAAACCTTTTGCTAAGGGTGACCAACTTACTAAGATACCATGTCAACCACCAAGGTGAAATTAGACAGAGATGATTTTAAGGATGTAAATTTATATTAAAATGTAGAAACATGGGATAAACTTACTGGTCTTTAATATTTAAAATGTAAAATGTTTGGCTATAATTTTGTAAAATATATATCAATTTCTAAAGATTTTATATAGTTTCTATAAAATTTTGGCAATTTTTGAGGTAAAATAATTTTTTTCTACGGAATTTGGGTGAATCATTTTTAGAAAAAATAAAAATTGGTCAATCTTTTTTTGGGAAAAACCTTTGAAAATTAGCCCATTGGCGAAATTTAGCCCCTAAAATCATCTATGAAATTAGGAAAAATATATAATTTCCAAGCAAATGTTCCATAATCAAGAAAGGACTCTTTCCAACATGTTGAAATGCTTCAAATATTAAAGTGACACTTACCATGAGATTGGACTTGTTACCTCATGAGGCAAGACCTGATGCCTTCTTTAGACCAGGATGGTGTGGTAGATGTTGCTATGTTGTTGACGATGAGTGGTGGACATGAGGGGATTTATATGTTCAATGTGGGTTATGTCATTCATTTGGCTCTCAACACTTCATGTCTTCTACCTGCGGGCCTTGAGACATCATCTCCTTAGTTACCCCTAGGATGGGGGGGTAACAAGAATGAAAGTTAAAATTTTATTTTCCCATTTTAAAACTCTTGGTTAGCGTTTGGGATTTGAGAACAGAAAACAAATGTCATTTTTAACATTCTCAAGTATCCTTTGAAACAAAAGTTAAAATTTTCTTTTCCCCTTTTAAAAATCTTGGTTAGCTTTTGTGTTCTAAGGAGAAAAAACAAATGTCATTTTAAAAATCTTGGTTATCTTTTGGGTTATGAGGAAAAAAATGTCATTGTTGATGTAAGGTTTCTATCTGCCAACAAATGTCATTGTAAATGTAGGGTTTTTATCTACCAACAAATGTCATTGCAGATTGTTGAGTGCTATGCAAGGATTTTAGGGTTCATCAACTGCCTATAGTAGGTTTAATCCGATGTTTAAAGTTGCAGGTTCACTGTGTTCGTGTTAAGTTTTTTTTTTCCTTGAAAGATAAATTTGAATGTTGTTTCATTTTGTTTCATGTTTAAAACTGAAGGTCCAACATTTTCCTCAGCTTAGTTAGGGTTCTATTAATGGAAGGTTTAGTGTAAAAAAGATGTTCAATGATTGTTTAATTGACTACACTTGCCAAGTTTGCTTACTAGTTGATTTATGTCTTATTAGAGAATATTGAATGTTATAAAGTTATGTCTTATTAGTGAATAATGAATGCTATAAATGTTTGGCAACATTTTTTATCTCTAAAGTTCTCTTTAGACACACTATATGCTTTTAATTATAGTTTTATGCAATGCTCAACTTATTCATGAAACATATAATAAGGTCTTTGGACTATCATATGAAATACGGGCCAAAATACAATAAGATCTCTTGGAATATAGCTAAGACTATATCATATAAAAGTTGGACCAACATACAATAAGTTCTCTTGGAATATATCTGAGACTATATCACTTGAATTGAACATAGTACCTTAAAACTTATTAAGTCATAGTATGGAATTTACATATTCAAGCTATCTCACTCGACCATGCTACGATATATTGTCCAATCAAAGTGAATTTCACTAATTCCACATTGTCTAAAATTAAAATTTCATAGGATTAATCAAGAATAATTGTTAAAAATTCATAACTTTAAGGGCCTATAAATGTCATCGAAATGATAATAAAGTTGAATATGTAGGTTTATAGAGAGCCATACATAATTGAAAAGATTTTTTCTTCTAGATGTAACTGTGTGAGTGGTTTCAAGTGGACACTCCACCCATCATTAAGTACATAAGAAGAAAGTATGATTAGAAAAGAGTTTTGGGGTTTGTTTATATGGAGGAGGAGAGATCAATAAGAAAGAAACTGATAGAGAGATAAAAATAATAAATTAATTAAATAATTAATTGAAAGAGATAGTCGTTGAGATAATTTATTTATTTATTTGTTTGTTTGCTAGTTTGTCTCTGACCTGTGGGACTATCCTATGGCTTGAGAAACTGTGACTTAGGGGCATCTAAGTCGTCAAAATCACTCGGGGATATTACCCGGCTTGAGCCACACCAACCCTTAACATGGTTGGAGTTTTTGTCCCTGCGGGTTTCAAATAGGTGACTTAACATCATAGAGTGCCTTAACAACACACTTTGTCACCGACAGTCCTACACCTCGGGGATGAAAAAAAAAACTGAAGGACATGGGGGTGGGCTTTGATCCACTTATGTGTGCATGGGTGATGATATCATTTAATATAATATCTCTAGGTGCAATCACACATTCGACCACTACCTCGAGGTGCGCCATGGCTTCAGGTTAGACCCTCATGAGAATTTAACCTTGCCCAGTTGTTGAGATAAAATTAATGGAAATAAAATGTTAAAATAATGAGGAGTTTGTTTATATGGAGAAGGAGAGATCAGTAAGAAAGGAACTTATAGAGAGATAAAAATAATAAATTAATTAAATAATTAATTGAAAGAGATAGTCGTTGAGATAAAATTAATGGAAATAAAATGTTAAAATAATGAAAAAGTCAAGACAATAAATTCATAGAGGTAGTTGTTGAGAGTGGGGTTATAAGGTAGTTGTTAGGTTTAGGGTTATGAAGGAAAAACATAGAGGATGTGTAAATGAAGAATGGGGAGGTAAATAATTAAAAGATTAAAGACGTTAGGATTATAGAGAGGGCTAAATTAGACAAAATATAGAGGGAAAATGATTAATTAAGGAGATAGTAAAGGGTAGACTATGAAAAATAAAATAAAATAAAGTAAAATACATTAAATAAGAAGGTTGTTGAGGTGAAAGCATGCGACAAGAATAATAAATTGTAAGGAATTATGGTAAATTAATAGAGGTAATTGTGAGATAAAAGGTAATGGATGGAAAGGGTCGAAAAAAATTAATGAAATAATAAATTAACAGATTTAGTTAAAGAGTTATAAGGGAAATTCTGGATGAGGTAAAAATTAAGGGGAATAAAAGATAATAGATGGAAAGGGTTGAAAAAATTAATGAAATAATAAATTAACAGAGTTAGTTAGAGAGTTATAAGGGAAATTCTAGAGGAGGTAAAAATTAAGGGGAAGAGGAAGGGACAATAATTTAAGAGAATAAGAAAGTTAGGGTTTATGAAAGTTAACATATAAATAGGGGTAAACTAGTTATGGAAGATAAAAGAAACCAAAAAGATAAGGTGAAAATCATTAAAAAGGTAGAATTCAGAAAATTAGTAAATTAGTAAAAACCAAATAAGGGGTTAAGGAAAGCCCTGAGATTAGAAGAGATATACAAGGAGGTTGATAGTGATAATTTTTAGAGGAAGATAAGTTTGTAAGATTAATTATCAAAGGAAATCATTAATTAGGAGGGGTGAGAAAAATATTTTTTTTTAATAAAGATAGAAATCCAAGAAATAAACAAATTAAGTTATCCTGTGAGACTAAGGTGAAAAGGGGGAAAAGGAAGTGAATAAGACATAGATGTATGGAGAGGAGACTGGAGGCAAGTAGAAGATTGATGGATTGGCCAAGAAAAAGGGATAGGGGGAGAAAATAAAAATTAAAATGAGGGGGGGAGAAGCCTAATGATAAGGTAATGAATGGTAGGCTTCCAGGATTGGCTAAGCTTTTAGCCATCTTCACGATTACAGTTATTGGGATTTTTTTCGATTTTGAGGGCTTCCCAAATGAGACATGAGGAGTAATGAGAAGCAGAGGATAAAATTTTCCTGAATGACAGATACCTTAATGCCATATCTCACCATCATCTGGCTCAAAAATATGTCGTCTGAAAAACTTTGATTACATGTTCCCTATGCATTTCTTCCCCCCCAATTCCTCTTCGAGGAAAATACCCATTTAACCAAATCCCTTCTATCGAATAGCTACTTTATCACTCAGATGAATCGAGCCTTCTTCTCAACTCGCAACCCTAAACCAAAAACCTCCACCCCTCCTCAAGCTCTCCTAACTCTCCCTTACATTCAGGGCACCACATATCATATCAATAAGCTCATGGCGAAGAATAATATCAAAGCCATGTTCAAACCATACAAAACCCTTAAGCAACTTTTCATAATAGCAAAAGACAAATTCAACCCGATGCTTGGCCCATGTGTTTACAAAATTCCACGTTCATGTGGGAAGTCTTACATAGGTCAAACTGGTAGAAGCTTTAAATCTAGGCTTAAGGAGCATATCCAGAAGAAAACATATTTTTGATAATAAATTTTTTAAAGATGGAAGGTGACACTCAACTTATTATTATGAATGATTCCATAATGAAGTAACAAAAGGAATGATTCCATAATGAAGTAGATAATACTTCGACGATATTAGAAAAAAAATAATGACAAATTAACAAACCAAGGTGCAAATTTGAATTGAGACAAATAAAGATATTATAGAATTGCACAAATTTGAACTCAAGTCAATCAAGGATTACCTCAATTTTGGCCAATTTTAATGAGTAAATTATATTCAAGATGGTAATTACTTGGATCCCCCTTAAACCATTACATGTTGGATGTTTAAGTGATCAATAAGAACTTCAATTTTGGTCGATCTTAGTACATAAGCCCTTAATCTTGATCAACTTCAATTTAGATTGAGAATTATATCACCTTTTTGGGTGGTTAAGCATCTTTTTATTTAGGATACCACTATTTTTTTATACACACAATTAATTACTTATTGCGATTAAATAGATCAATCAAGGATTCCCAATGGTTAACTCAATCGGTTAAACTATCTAGCCAATGCATGTTGTTGACAAGGAGACCATAAGTCATAGGTTAAAATATGGTCCCTTGGGGTAAAATCTCAGTGAAAAGAGCAAGTGGAAGACCAAAGATTGCTCTATGTAGTGGAGGGAAAAATTCGTTTATACATGATGATAGATGATTCTCACAATGAACATCAAACATTTTTATATAAATCTACACTCCTTTTGCTAACAACTCCCACATTTTCATTAATATTTATTATTAAGTAATTCAATTGTTAATATTAACATATTATAAAGTTATGACATATTTATTAAGTTTCCTACTAACATTAGATTAGATTCATGACATTTCAAATATTTACACTTAGAAAATTTGAATGATAAAATAGATAGTGAATACATATAAAAATAATATGACCAAAGGAAATATAAAAGTTGATTTTCATAGTCCGAAGAGTTGGAACTAACTTTTATATTGATTTTGATGACATTATTAAGAAGTATCACAAAGACAACAATGGTGTAAATATAACAAAAGGTAGTAAAAAACCATTTAATTAAAAAGGCACTATAAAGTAATCAATGATGTAACTTAAGTAAGGAGTGAGTAACCTTGTGATTAAGAAAGCATCAAAAAGACAAAGATAACAATATGAAATCAATAAGCTTGTAATCAAGAAGGCATCATAAAAATAATAATACATAATGATGTTAATACCAAAAAAGTAAGGGAGAAAAGTTATATTATTTTTTAATTCATAATTGTTTTAGTGTATAATAGTTCATAACCACCCTTGTACTTTATATTTCAAAATTATTCATATTGTAGTTAAATGAGTCCAGTTAAATATCATTTATGCCCCTTTGTAGAAGATTGGACAGAATTTATGCCATGGTTTAATATATATTTTTATTATGGTTAGAGTGTAATGTTTTATTAGTAAAATGTTAGTTGAGATTAATAAATATTTTAACTATTTACAATGATAGAGATAAAGTTAAATGTTAATTAGTTTCTCCATGTAAAATATTATGTTATTAATTAACATAATTATGGTAAGTTTTTGTGATTTTATAATTCTTTAATTTCGTATAATATGAAAATCAATAAAAATCAATAATGTTATATAGTTTGAAAATCACCTTATATTAACATTTTTTTATTAATATTATATAGTTTGAAAATCACCTTATGTTAACATTTTTCTATTAATAATAGTTTCATTAATTTTTTTAAAATTTTAAAATAATATTAATAATTTTATATTGTATTTTTCAAATTAATATTAATATTTTTCAAAATTAATAATATTCTAATTATAAAAAATAATTAATTTTTTTTTAATGATTAAATGTGAAGGAATGTGTATCTATGAAGTTAGAGAAATATAGTGATCCATAAGGATTACACATTAGGGATATGGTTGACTCATATGATTAACTCCAAAAAGCAATACAATAACTTATATGGTTATTATAAGATTGGTGACACTGTACATTTAACATCAATATATCACATTAGTGCTATAGCTTGATTTAAGACAATACATCATCAAAACATATACACAAAATAAATCCTTACAACTTTGAAAACTATATCTATCCTCACTTTTTGTTTATACTTGGGAATTTGGAAGCTCATAGTGTGCCATTATCCATATATACATGTTGTGCTATAGCTTATATCCCCATGCATCCATGTCCAACATGAATAAATAAGTGTAGAATAGGTGCTCTGAGTAGTGCCATGCAATGTAAAAGTACAAGGAATTTCAAAGCATGTTGGAACAATGGTTGATGCGTAGTCGACCCTTGACACTATCATTGAATTGAGTTTACCTAGTGGAAATATTTAGAATGGAGAGACTTTTGGTGTTTTTCGTTGTGTAAACTAAACAAGAATTTTCTTAGCCTCTGTGTTTTCGTGCTAGATATCATGTCCTAGCTATTTTAAAGTCACATGGGAGATGACTCTGTAAAGACAATGGTGGATAAAAACTAGATCAAACCGGACCATCAAATTTTTACCACATAACACCTATATGTTTGTTGGATCTGTGGCCACATGGGCCTTTAAAGCCATCAAATCAAATATATCATAGGAACCTAGGGTGAGCCTCTCCCTCCTTTCCCCATCTTAAGAGGGCCCTTAAGAGTACATAAATGCTACCTCCAACAAGAGATTTAGTACATACATAATATCAAATTTAATGGAATGGTGCATTTTAACTATCTCCCTTATTAAAATGAATGTTATTTTTATAAAGATGCATGCTTCATCCATTAACTTTACACATCAAATTCTCACTCACTTCTCCATTCATTCACTTCCACTTAAGTGATAAATTATCACTCACAACGATTGGGATTGAGGAACCGGACCACCGAGAGGGACAAGCTCAAAATATTTTTCGAAACCCCACTCCTCACATTCGCTTCCTTCATATGCACCAGAGGAATTTTTTTATTGGCATGGATCAAGGAATATAGATCCAAAAGTTCTATGATCTCGACTTATTCCACCATTCCACTGGATATGCACGGAAAGTAGAGAACGAGGTGGTGGTACGATACAGAGAAAGATTGAAGACAGAGAAAACAACAAAGTTTTGTAGAAAAAATCTCTCATTAGGAGCTATCCACTCCATCCCACCTTCTGGAATTCATTATCACTGCTCTTTTATTAGAACATATCATATTAGTCCAGGTGGTCTATTGTCCCACAACAGGGGCTCATTTGACATGTTGATCAACATGGATAGCAGTGTCGAGAACACCAATCATGGATGGCAGAGACTCGTTTACCCATTCTCATGCTGGCTTGAGCGCAAGCCTATGAAAAAGAGTATATTCATCATGGGCACAAGGAATACAAAAAAGAGAAAATTTTAATATTCAATGAGTACACAATGATTTCCATTTATTTTAATATCAATGTTTTACAAATCTTTATGAAATATTCTCGGTGCTAATGGAAACATAAAGTTGGAGTGAATGCACATTACACAACCTTTGAAATAGAGGTCAGAAAATGGTGGGAGATAGATATGGCGGAGGGCACCAGAGGTGGGATGGGTTGAACTATTAAGGAGACAGAGATGGAAGAGGGTGCTAGAGGTGGGATGGGTCTAACTATTGAAGAGATGGAGATGAAAGAGTTCACTAAAGACTAGATGAATGTAAATGTATAGGAAGTAAAACATTTGAACTATCGAGGAGGTGGGGATGATAGAGTTCATCGAAGACCAATAAACTGTTGGATTAGGTCATCAGATGCCCGCCATGTACCTCCAAATAGCCGTCAGATTGGGTTGTTGGATGCCTACCACATGGCACCAAGACAATTGTATGATACTAATTATGTGGCATACAAACAACCATCAAATACATGCCACGTGGTGCCAAAAAAACCATCGGATTCCCACCACGTGGTTCCCACACAATCATCGAATTCTCGCTAAGTGACCTCTAGAAAGTTGTCAGATAGGGTCGTGGGATGCTCACCACATGACTAGAAGACAACCGTCGGATCTGTCCATTGGATGTCGACTACGTGGCTCCCAACCAATCATCGGATGCATGCCACATGGCTCCTAGAAAATCCTTTGATGCCAGTTATATGGCTTCCAGGTAGCCATCTGTACTTTCTCCATGTGTCCAGCAGACATTCGTCGCATTGAGCCATCGACTTCCCACCATGTGTCTAGCCAACATCTGTCAGACTCTTGCCACGTATCTCTTAGACAGTCGCCAGATGCTTGCCACATGGCTCACAAACAACCGTCGAATGCTCTCCATGTGGATCCCAAACATCTATCGTCTGTCTACCACGTGGAAAGTAAACAATTGTCAGATGCCCTCCATGTGGCTAGCAGATAGTCGTCAGATGCCCTCCACGTGGCTAGAATATAGTCATTAGATACCTACCACATGGCGCCATCACAACGGTTCGATCGAGCCATGGATGTCCGCCACACGGTACCCACACAATTGTTGGATTCCTACCACATGGCGTTGGCATATCGATCTGATCGAGTCGTCTAATGTTTGCCATATGACACCCACACAACAATCCGATTGGGTCGTCCAATGGTCGCCAGATGGCGCCCCCACAATAGTTCGATCGGGTTGTCCAATGGCTACCACAGGGCACCTGCATAGCGATCTGATCGGGTCGTTTAATGGCTACCACATGGCATCCACACAATGGTCTGATTGGGTCATCCGATGGTCACCACATAGTGGTCGCACAATTGTCTAATCATGTCATCTGATGGCCGCCACATAACACTTGCATAGTGGTTAGATTGAGTTGTTGGATGCTCACCACATGGCACTCGGACAATCATCAGATCAGGCCATCAGATGCCTGACACATGGGACCCACACAAAAATATGATCGGGTCGTCAGATGCCCACCACATGGTGCCCGAATATTCATTGGATCGGGTCGTCGAATGCCCACCACATGGAACACACACAACGGTTTGATTGGGTCATCTGATGGCCCAATTAGTTGCAATTCTTTGGTCTAATAGTTCATATTATGCATATGAATAGTTAATAGATCTGAGGGATGGAGAGACACCACATGGAAACGATTGAAGACCAGATTTGATGGACGAAGAGGAGCCACATGGCAGTGATATGAAAACAAATCCACGGTCCATAATGAGCCATGTGGGGGTGATTTGCCGAGTAGATCTGACATACGGAGAGGAGCCACGTGGTAGTGGTTTGATGAGAAAATTCGATGGATGGAGGGGAGCCATGTGGCAGTGATATGATGGCCAGATCTAACGATGGAGAGGAGCAACTTGGTAGAGATCTTACAGTCATAGCAGGTCATAACAAAGCAAGGATGATGCTAAGGAGGGATTTGAATTGTTATGTTTTGTATGACCATGGATGAGGAAAAGGAATCTGTGTATGTCCACCATATGAGAGAATGTGATTCATTTAGACCTACTTCTTTCCAGCTTAACCATTGGGTAGTACCCAAAACAAAGTCCCTTATGGCGATTTGTTGAAGATGAAAAAAACCTGCATTATTGAGATCATGTATAAATTTGTTGTGGGAAGATGTTCTTACCTTGGCACTCTATCCAAGGGTCCTTACCAATGAGGAAAACTGCTCTATTCCCAAACTTCCATATGAGTCTATTACCAATCAAAGGGAAAGCATTGACTGTGGATTTCCAAATTCTAGACCCATTCCTTGACGATTTCGAGTTTTTCCTTACCCAGTCTACAATTGAGTCCAAAAGGGAATATTTTTCTTTTATTGTGTGATCCTAGAGACCCGAATTTGTGATGATAGCCCATACATTTTTTTGCATCTAGAATGTTTTTTAAGCCCAAGCCCCAACATCCGAAGGACTTTAGGAGATATGTCCTTTTTTTATACCAGTGTAAGGTGTCTTTTTTCATATAGTTTTTTAATATGAAAAGTTATATATGTAATCTATTTTATTTTTACTATATTATATTATGTAGTGTACTTTTAATATAATATAATATAATATAATATAAAGACTTAAAATATTAATTTAAAATTTTTTAAAATATTAATTAATTTTTTAAATTATTTTATTTAAAAAATTTAGAAATATTTTATAATTATTAAAAAATTAATTTAAAAAAATAAGTTAATGATTCTTCTAAGTTGTCAATGTAATTTTGATGATAAGTGTAAGAAATTGAATTCATTCAACACCAACTATATTAATTAACATTGACTACCCATATTTAAAAAACAAAAATGAGAGGGTAAATTGCTTTTTAGAATTTAAATGCTATGTAAAGAAGATTAAGAGATATGTTTTTAAAGGCCTCTCTATTTTAAACGGGTCTTTAGAAAAAAAATCAATCATATTTATTCTCCTAAGATTGAAGGCTGTATACCAAATAAACACGCATCACAGTAAATCATTCTTAGAGTTGCACAAACAATGGATCCAATAACCATTGGGTAGCAACCAACCCTTATATAAATCAAAAAAGGAAAAACCATACTGAACAATCAAATGACGTCCAACTTTTGGTGAAAAAAAATTATCCTATATATTAATTATCTGTTAATCTCAAGGATTCATGCATGCATTCCACTAAAAAGGTTATCCGGGCCATGTAAATCAAATCACTAGAAAAATATATTATGAATATTCCTTTTGCCAAGTATAAATATTACTATGAATACCAGTTTTGGGACCATGTGCAAAACCAAAAACTTAGCCCACCACAAATAATTTATAACTGGGAATGAGAATTTAAACCTATTGGCGATCAGAAAAAACAATGACGCATTCATGTACATTGAATACTAAGATGTTGGTAGTTGATGCATTCAAAAATCATATCTGTTGGTGTTTCTCACCAAGAAAGATGATATATTTTGACAAAAATGTTGTTATATTTCTGACCAAAAAAGTTGGTTAAATTGAGATTTTGACCATTTGATAAAGCCCGTGGGTGATCAGAAAAAACGATCCATTTGTGTACATTGAATAAGAAGATTTGGATAATTGATACATTCATAAATCAACCATCAGGCCCGAAGGGAGTCGACCGAGAGGGAAGAGGTTATTCCTTTATTTTATGTAAATAAAAGGTTTGATTTCTGATGGTACCCCATCTGGAAGGCACGAAACCTGGATCCCTCTCGAATATGTAAAGAAGGGCCTGGCACGGGCATATTTATTGGTACCTTCCTCCGTGGGGATTGTTTCCACCGCTTCTCTCCGCTTATTCAATTCAATCAAGCAACAAACAGCACTTCCATTCCCTTCCATCCGTATATATTAGTGGTTCTAATAATAAAAATATATAAACTAGTTCATTTTAATGACTTTGCTTGAGATTTTTCCCATCTTACTCACAAATTTGTACTTGTGGGGACAAAGGGAGTAGACAAATTCCTATTACTTTCCTTTGTCTATGTGGCTCCCCTTTGACAATGGACACTGGCACAAGAAGTGAAGTGGGCATTTCTCTACACATCTTCCAATAAATAGAGCCTTCAAATATTATAAAATAGTACTATTGAAGTTTTCACAATAGTTTAAATTTTGATGATAAGTAAGTTTAAATTTTGATGATAAGTGGAAGAAATTTGAATTCATTCTAAATACCAACAATATTAATTAACATTGTTATGACTAACCATATTTAAAAAACTAAAACGAGACCGTAAATTGCTTTTTAGAATGTAAATGTAATGTAAAGAAGATTAATAGATATGTTTTTAATGGCCTCTCTCTTTTAACCGGCTCGTTGGAACTCCCTTTTCCACCATTGCATGACCATATCAATCCAGGAGCATATATAACTCCTTGTTATTCCCATTCGACCAGAGACAAAGATACACTATCAGCTCTGGGGTTGCTAGACGAATCATTCTATTTATACCCAATGAGGAGGATCATTGTCCCGAAACCCAGGTCTCTGTGTTATCTTCATCAACCAAAGAATTTGAATCCGGAGTTATAATAGAAAGTTGAGCCAGATTTCTGAGAGATAAAGGCAACATAACACATATTATACACACCAGTATTTCCGAGCCGAGGGAGCTCCAGCTCACGTACTCATGGGCTAGAAACTAATGATTAGGATCGTGTCCTTGGTCATTTGTTAACCTACTTCATATTGTCATACTGAGAAAGAGACTAAAGCTGTCAAATCTCATACTGATGAGCCAAGGACAAGTCAGAGTCTTTGAGGACACGATCAAATATCATTTTTTAAGAAGTGCCTGCAGTGCCTATAAAATTGTTATATACTATGCAATTGATTGATGAAAAGCCATTAAAATAGTTGTATATATTTCACAATTGATTGATAGAGAACCGTTTTGATTTGATTCGAACCTGTCTCCTCCACTTGGCCTTTTTATGAATCTCTATCTTAAATAAAGAGGCGATCCTCTGCAAACGAGGAAGCATTAGAATATTTTATTTCCTCTCCAAACGAGGGTTTTCTGATCAGCTTCGAACCCCAGAAGGGAACCAATTGATAACAGGTCACAAGTTCACATCGTGAAGGAGGAGGAGCTACGACCATATGAAGACGATTGTGCAGGCAACAAGATTCACACCTTCTGCTTCGCTCATAGGAGCGGCATTAGAGTGCGCCAAGTGGCAGCATCGATTTGTGCCAAGTGGTAGCATCAATCTATGCCAAGTGGCAGCATGGCTCTATGCCAAGTGGTAGCATCGGCCTGCACCAAGTGGCAGCGTCGACTGTGCAACAAGTGGCATTCTCTATTATGTACCAAGTGGCCCATCGGATTAGAACCAAGTGGCAGCATCGGCCTACGCCAAGTGGCAGTGTGACTGTGCAATAAGTAGCAACCTCGGTTATGCGCCAAGTGGCCCATCGAATTAACACCAAGTGGCAACCTCAGAGTACGCCAATTGGCCCCTCCGATGTTTGCCAAGTGGCAACAGGATCTGTGCCAAGTGGCAACATGGGATGTGCGCCAAGTGGCAACAGGATCTGTGCCAAGTGGAAACATGGGATGTGCGCCAAGTGGCCCCTCGGATGTATACAATGTGAAATCCTTGAATGTGTGCCAAGTGGCCCCTTGGATAGCCCATATCTACGACTAGAAGTGTGCCATGTGTTAATGACTGGATGGTCTAGATCTACGACCATCATAGGGACACGTGTTGAAGATTGGTTAGCCAAGATCTAGGGCCAATAGAGGGACACGTGTCAAATACCGTCCACACAGATCTACGTCAATGAGAGGAACATGTGTTAACGTTTGGACGACCTAGATCTACGGCCTGGATAGGGACATGTGTCAAATCCGTATAGGTTGCTTGACATACAGTACGCCGAAAATGGTAAGGAACCTACCTCTTATAATGCCACATGGAACAAATCCAATGGTTAAAGTGGCTTGGATCGTACGACCTGGCAAGAGAAATGTGGCACTGATCCTGTGGCCTGTAAATTTATCTGACGACCTGCAAAGTGCCATGTGGTGGCACATGCAATGTCTCTTTCCGCTTTCAAACTGTACCAACGGGCATGGCGTTCGGTATGTATTGTTTGTGAAATGGGCAGTAGGAGATGAACCAGAAGCCCTACCTCTCGGGTTCTCTCGTCAAGTCTGACCATCGCAGGTTCAAATCATGTAGAGGAAACTCGATGGTTTTCGCATGGTGAAGACAAAGGTGCAGGCGCCCAACATCAGACGAGAAAAGATACGACGACTACTTTGTGGGTATGTACAGTTAATGAAATGAAATATTTCAAAGGCTAACAGTTGAGGTTATATTTTTCGTCTCATATTTCAGATCGATGGGTGCAAGAAGTTTTTATATTCCAGCGGTTCATGCCCACTTGATTCTTGTGATAACAATTATTTATTTTTTGAAATTTTTTGGGGTGTTTTGAGTGGATATTGACGTGAAATGTACATGGTTTTGTAGACAATGGATGCACAGACTGTGATAGGTGTTGTTGGATGCCTCTGGTAGGAAAATAAATATCTCTTTTTAATACTTTTCAATACTGAAGAGAGTGAGGCGAACAGGGAAAAATACAGTTCACTCTTCAGCGACGTCAATTCAAACGCTTGCACTATTATGTAACCTGCCAGCCTTGTGTAACAAAGAAATTTTTATATGGGTTTTTATATTTTGTAAGTAACCAAGACAACAAATGAAAACTCATCTTGCTTTTCGGTTGGATCATCTATTTTTTTTAGTTTTAGTTGGAAGTGTCATAGTTGCGGGATGTATCTTCGAAGTAGATTCAAAAGATTCAAACAGAAAAGAAAGTGATATTATTATTGGGTTAATCTCTTGCACAGATTCATTTTTAAAGATGTAATTTATTTTTGTAAATATAAATATTATTATCGTGTCTTGCACTTAATATTTGTGAAAATAGGTTTTTCAAACAAATTGAGATTTACTTTGAACTGATGCAACCTGATGATCAAATTCTTTTGTATTTACTTTACATGTAAGACATTAATATGGAACGAAATTTCTGACCGAATTTCTACGTTAGGTAAGCACTATGTTGAGAGTTGATTTTTGTTACCACCGGATCGATGAAAAGACATACACAAACAATCAACATAAGTTAAAAGCAAGGGGTAATTAGGATTTCAATCTTACAAAGATTGGATAATTAGGATTTCAATTTTACAAAGATGTTTTTCTTGGTTCTGGCAATAAAAGCTCAACCTCAACATTTTGAACGAACCAACGGAGTTGACCCATTATTTATTTATGTAAATACAACAATATAAGGGTTGTTGAACTTGATTGTATGTATCACGAAGAAACATACAATTTGTTGTTTTAACAAAGCCTTGAGGCAAATTAATGGAGCTTTTATGTCGGAGAAGACGATGATCTTCCGGACTGCACTAATCTTTGACCTGAAAGGTACACTCACTTACGTACACACCATGACTCCAATTCTGGTGTTAATATCAAACTTTCAATGGATTTTCCTTTTGGTTCATTTGGCATCTGAAAAATATTCTCAATAACTACTCTTAATGTTTGGTTTAATGTTTTTGAAGTATCATTCAAACAAGGCTAGATGAGACTTCAAAATTTATATTATATTATAATTACATCAATTTCGCATGAACTTTTGGATGGGTTGGGGTTTTGCAACTTACAAGGAAGAGTTCGTTTATTAGTAAGGACATGCTAGAAGGTCAAGAAATGTTTAATAGGTGTACATTTTCTGTGAACTATGACCTCGTGCATAAGGGCTCAATGGGAGGAGAAAGTGTGGGTCAGACATTTGGCTTTGATCTATCTATTTTACCAAGGCTTGGTATGGGGCCGAGGTCAATTGTTCTAGGTGCTACCCATAACAATGTCATTTATTTATTGGGATCTTTCAATGCCAAATCAAACATATTTATTGGGATCTTTCAATGCCAAATCCAATAGTACGACAATAGGACGAGTGACAACCCTTGTATGAACTCATTGAAAATAAAGTGGTTTGCATGTGCGTGAAAGGGCGTTGCTTGGTGTAAATTTTTTGGGGGCATTTGGATTATACAAAAATAATCACTCAAATCTACAAATCTAACAATTTCTCATCGAATTTTGGGTAAATGTCCCCAGAAAAAATCATCATTTTGTAGAACGTTTAGCCTAGAAGAAGACCAAGGGTTTTTTAATTTTGTCTTCGATTTGTAATCTAATGGAGAAGACTATTTTACGCATGCGTTATCTCTTAGAGAGCTAGTTTTGATGCTTCTTGACTCATTTATGGTGAAAATTTTTGCAACTAGGGTTTTGTGTCTGATTTTTCTTGATGAAGTATGTAAAATCTGCAATTTTATTTCATGCATTGAATGTTTGTGTTTAATTTTACTTGTTCATATTAAAGATTATGAGATTGTTTGTCTAAAACCCTAGGAGAGGGGCATAAGTTACTTCCTTCTCTCTAAGATCTTTCCACCCTTTGAATTGTCAAGAAAATATTGTCTAGATTAAGCTCCTAGACCCTTAAAGTGCTAGCACTTTAGGAGTTTGGTTCTTAAAGGCTTGTTGCAATATATATTTGAAGAATATAATGAGTGAAGAATTCACTAGAGCCCAAAAGTGTTTTCTCTCTAGCAAATTCTTCTCTTGAGGCATGAAGTTTGAGGCTCTAAGGTGCTAGCTCCTAAAATTTCATCTCATTGTCCTTAGACATCTTTATCATCATTTCTCCAATTATTTATAGTGTTTTTGTAAAAGACTCCATAGCCCAAAACGACACTTGTCTCTTTCTCTTTGTGAAGAAATTAGATCAAACAAACTCTCAAATCTTACTCTCTAAAGCTTTCCACTAATTTTTCTTACTCTAACTTGCACTAACTCCCTAATTTTATAGCTTCCATTGCAAATCTTTGCTACAACCATACCAACTGTTGCAACTTGTTGCATACACTAACCTAATTGATCTACTGAATACTTGCTAAGTTTTCGATGTGATTTCATGCAATTATGATCTATATTTCTTGTGGTTGTTACAAAATACTATTGGTTGTTATAAACCATCATCTAGTTGCAATTTTACTTCAGCTATCATATATTTATGTTGTCTATTATTGAGGTATTTGATCATATTGGTACCTGGAAATTGTTATATATGCATGCTATATTTTTCTTGTTCGACACGTGTACATAAAACTCTTCATTTGCCCCAATTTCACAAGCATAGACCCTTTGACTTGGGTAACCTATGAGAGGGCACTCTAAGCTTGACCATATCCTTTCTATCTCATCCCTTGAGATTATTGGGGACGCCTCCCCTAGGTTGGACCTCTTCCATCCCTAAAATGTGGGGATTTCCTACAAAGGTGACAATGGTGGGTTATCATGTAGTTACGTGGATTTGGAGGCTTTTGTTAGGGCTTTGGCATAAGTACAAATCCCACGATAATGATCACAATCCTAAAAAACATGCAAACCTATGTTGTTTGCAAAAGATTTTGCAGTTTTGGTCTTCCATGGAAGTTTATGACAGTGAAACTATGTATAGTTTAGTTGGAGTTGGACCAATCAAAAGAATCCTCCAGGAAACAACCATCTATTGGTCCAATAGGTACTTCTTTTGACTATAGCAAATTATTGCCTTTTTTGTTTTCGATTGATATATAATTGTGGACTAATATTTTCTTTGGTTCAGGAATTCCATAAGAAGCAACTCAAAAACCTCCTCTATGGAAATTAGATTCACAAAAAAAAATCCTAGTCATCAACTAAGTAGGAGCAACAAGATAAACCTATAATACTATTACAAGAGCACACATATTTGGAGCTGAGTACACAATTCAATTCAATTCAATGACATCTCAACCCTTTGCAACCAATAACAGTGGTATCCCTCTATGCATTATTCATTAATTTCTTAGCATTTTCATTTATTAGTGCCTACTCCAACCCATCTAGCTACTCAAGAGATTGATTAACCACCACATATATCCCTTATTAGAGGTGGAGATCAACACTCATATCCATTGTTTCCTCCAGAGCTTATAATAGGAATGTTTTTTCCAAATGAAAATAAGAAGTGGGTGCCTTATCCCTCTTTTGATCCCTTTGGATATATGAAAGTGATTCCTTTACTTTCATATATCCTTGAAATAATTACATAGTTTTTCAAAGTATCCTTTAGAGAGACAAACAACATGATGATGAAAGGGAGTCATATAGGTGGTGAATGTATTCCAACTCCCCTCTGCCTAATATCCAGGTTGTGATGTAAATATTGGTACACTTCCATTGGGAAACCATGATTAACTAATACAGGAAGGTTAGGCATTGGAGCTTACCGTTGACCCTAGTGAAGTGAATCAGTGTTATAATGTTTATATTTCATACATGATTCAAAGAAAAGGAGATCAAGCTATAATACATAAATGAGTGCCAAAACTTTAGAAAGGTTGGGCATTGTGGAGCTATTATTGATCCTAATGAAGTGACCCATGATCAACTAATACATGAAGGTTGGGCATTGGATTTATAACTAAGCCTAATGAAGTCAATCGGTAGTAGTATGTTTATATTTCATAAGGAATCAAAAGGGATAAATCTATAATACATCAATGAGTGCCATAGCTTCAGGAAGAAAGTTGAATTCTATCTTCCATTTTACTAATACTTGGATAATGTTGTGTAATGCCAATAGTTTATAGGAATTTCCAAGTGCTTTGTAACACAAAATTTTTCAAATTTGTAATAGTTATTTCAAATGGATTATACAGTACAAGGATTAAAATTTTCCCCTTCAAGCCTTTTCATGTATTAGTTCCTACTCCAACCCCTTCAACTGCTCAGTGGACTGCACAACCACAACATCTATCTCCTATTGGAGGTGGATATCAATGCCCATATCCATTGTTTCCTCCATGGCTTACATAACGAACGTTTCAAAAGATGCCAAATAAGAAGTGGGTGCCTTACACCCCTTCCCAACCTTGAGCCCTCTAGATATCCAATAGTGGTCTCTCTACTTTTCAAAGTTGTAATAGTTATCAATTTGAAATGGATTATACAATGCACGACTTAAAATTTTCCCCTTGAAGTATTTTCATGTATCAATACCTACTCCAACCCCTTCAACTCCTCACTAGACGTGAAACCACGACATATATCTCCTATTAGAGATGGATATCAATGTCCATATCCATTGTTTCCTCCATGAATTACACCAAGAATGTTTTGAAAAATTCAAAATAGGAAGTGGGGTTCCTAACACCCCCAAACCCTGAGCCCTATAGATATTTGATAGTGGTTCCTCTACTTTCATATAACCTTGAAAGAGTTTCAAAAAAAAAATTATCCTTGAAAAACTTATCTAATGCAATAGATTATGATGAAAGGGAGCCAACCAAGTTGTACAAGTGGTGATTTTATTTCACCTCCACATAATATGCAGGTTGTGATCTAGATACTGGTACACTTCCTGATTGGAAGCTAGGATCAACTAGTACATGAAGGTTGGGTGGTGGAGCTACTTCTCATCCTAGTGAAGTGAGCCACTATTATGATGTTTATACTTCATACAGTGAGCAACACAGATCAAGATATAAAAATCAATGAGTGCCAAAGCTTCAACAAGGTTGGGCATTGGTGCTTTTGTTGATCTTAATCAAGTGAGTTGACGTCAACTAGTACAAGAGGGTTGGGAATTGGAGCTGTTATTGATCCTAGTGAAGTGAGAAAGTATCATGATGTTTATACTTCATACAAGAATCAAAATAGATCAAGCTATAGTACATCAATGAGTGTTAGAGCTTCAACAAGGTTGGGCATTAGAGCTACTATTGATCCTAATAAAGTAAACCATGATCAACTAGTACAGGAAGGTTGGGCATTGGATATAGTTTTGATGTTGGCCATATGTTTGGAATGATGTCTACAGTTCTTGTTTCTCTTATTGAGCTTATACACAACTGCCATTTTTTAAACTTTTCTTATTCTTAAAAATGAGTTGTAGGTGTTTTGGGATTTTCTTGGCATTTGAATGGGTTAGATCTTTAAATATTCTGCATATCTTGGGGATGATGAGGTGGACATGACTCTTTTAGTAAATGTAGATGTAATTTGACAATAACCTTGTCATGAAATTTTAACAATTAATCAGAGCATATAAGGTGGCATTACGACTTGCAAGTGCCACTTCTCCTCCTGCATATGGTCTAAGTCATGGTATTGGTTGGAAAGTGAGCTAACTGGGATTGATTGTTTTAAATCAAATTTTGTTTTATTTTAATTGACATAATTTATGTACATGCTATTATTTGGAAAATCGGATGGTTACATGATTTTATTTTGAAAACTGGATGGGACTTACTAGTGTTATGCTCCAGGGTTTTGGGACTTACTAACACTCTAGAAGTTGAAAAAAACAAGAGGGATGACTTGGTGGATAAAATTTAGAACATTCAAAGTGGAAAGTGGTGGGTAAAATTCATAATATTCTGAGTGGAAAGTCAGAATGAGGAGTTTTCACATTCAATCTCAATAAAGTTTCTCCCCCAACATGACTTTGAGGATCTGTTGTATGATTGGATGATTCCCGGTCGGTGTTTTGGGATTTGCTTGGCATTTGAGTTGGTTAGATATTTAAATATTTTGCATGTCTTGGGGATGATGAGGTGGGCATGGCTCTTTCAATAAATGTAATTGTAATTTGACAATAACCTTGTCATGACATTTTAACAATCAACCAAAGCATATACTGTGGCATTATGACTTGTAAGTGCCACTTCTCCTCCTGCATATGTTCTAAGTCGAGGTATTGGTTGGCATGTGAGTTGACTGGGACTAGTTGTTTTAAATCAATGTTTGTTTATTTTTATTGACATAATTTATGTACATGATTTTATTTGTAAAATCGGATGGTTACATGCTTCTATTTGGAAAAATCGACAGGACTTACTAATGTTATTTTCCAGCTATTGGGACTTACTAAATGTCCTTTTTGGGATAGGAACTGACTCCACTTTTTTAGTGTGAGTATGTTTTTCTCATTGAAATCCTCATGAAAATATTACCATTAAGAGTAATTCATTTCTCGAAATTAATTCAAACTTTAATTGAATCTGTGTTGTTATTTTAGAGTGGATGTTGGACTTCTTGGTATTACTAGAGTAGGCAGCTGGCATGTTTTGCAAATACCAGTTGGTTTTATGATATTATTTTCAATATTAGGTTGGGGACTCTATTTTCCTTGTGAGATATATATTTACTTTTGTTATAGTGCAAGTTGTAGGTTGGGAAAATACCAACCCAACCACAAAGAAAGTGCTACAACCTGGGAATCCTACACCCAATGTCACCTCGATGTAGGTCCCACACTTCAAGGGTGATTAGGTCAATCTAGGGAGGCGATCTCAGTGACCCTAGGGGGATTAAGATGGAGATGGAGATGAATGGAAGTGAAGCCTCTAGAGTTCAAGTCTAATTGGAGTGAAATGTGTGGAATGAAGTCTTGGGAAGGTCCAATGGTTGCCATGTATGTTGAGTAACCCGCAAATGATGAAATACATGCCCGAGACACAAGAAAATCCACTTTGCAATGATGTTTGTTAATTGGATCGGAAAGTTCAGCTTGATGTCCCTAATTTGCAGAAATATATAACAATATATATCAGCAAGAAAATGATACTATAAGTTTCTCAATAAATGCTAAAGATCAAGTAGAAAATGTGAGAGAAAGACTAGTAAATGACTATCTAAAATCAAGATGAAAAACCAATATTTTTAGCATAAAAGATAAGGTTGTTGTAAACACTTGTCTGCAAAAAATTATATCCGCCTTGTGGCTGTAACATTCAATGTATTACACAAGAAAATCATCCACTTAAATCCCCTCAAACTTTGTCAAAAAGTGCGTTGGACCCAGGAGAAAAGGTGTGCAAACTTTGAGCAAAATCCAATGGTTGATAAGAGAGTTATTCAAGCAAATGAGTTGGGGTTTCTGCATCCCTAATGGCCGAAGATGTAATTTTTTAACAACAGCAAGAAGTAGTAGGAGAGAGGGGATTCCCTAATCGGGGAATACTCCTCTCAATGAGGCCAACCAACTTCAATCAAGAAACCTTTCAAAAAATAAAAAATTGTGTTTCCCAAGGCAATGATTTTATATCTCCAAAGAAAAAAAGTATGACTAGTTCCTTTACTATTGGGTTAATGGAGTCAAATAAACAAAGAGCTAGAGAATCTACCTCCTTGGGGGTGTAATACCTTTTACTTCCCAAGGCAAGTTGATCTAACCAGGGTTTAGGCTAAGAGGGTGTATGCCCTTATACTTCTCTTAGAAAACCCTTGTATAATCAATGCGATGAAGCATAAAATGATGAAGACTATGGTGGGGGTGTATGCCCTTATACTTCCCACCTAGCTCCTAGCATAACAATACTTGAATTGAAAAAAATGATACCATAATAGTAAAATACCATACCAAGATCAAGAGAAATGCCAAGATAATTCAACATAAATAGAAAAAATCATACAAGGCCTAGCACCTCACTCCTCCATCAACCATTCATCAATATAGCCATAAAAAAGTGCACACGAGATAAAAAGAGCCAAGTGTATCGAAAATTTCACATCAAATCCTCTCACAATGAGGGGGAGTTATGTTAAAATTGAGATCTTATTATCTCTATTTATACAAAATGTAGCTAACATAGTTTGTCCACATACTTTAGGGTAAAAAACAAGATTAGGGGTTAACAACCCTAATCTTTCCCCTTTTATAAAATAATACTAAAAAATTCCTTAAAATTTCACTTTTTGCACAAATAAAACCCTAATTTTGAGGGACGTCACCCCTTTAGGGGACGTTTTTCCACTTTAAGGAAGTCATTGGTGTTGGAGAAGCATGGGTAGGCCTCCAAAGGCCACATGTCGAGAATTTAAGCACTCTCATCATGGTGAAGACCCTCTTTTCCTCAAAACGTCCATGTGTCAAAAGAGTAGCACCTCACCACCATTCCCTAGCACCAAAAGCATGACGTCAAGCTCAAAAATAGGACGTTTTTCCCCTCCTGGTAAAATCATTTGGTAAGTGAGGGATAGTCTATGTCATCCAAGTAATCATCAAGTCCTTCCAAGTATGATCTCTCTCATCTGGAATGTGGTCCCTTGGAATCCAACATGTGGGCTTGTATCCCCATGGAAGCCCAAGCAAGGCTTGTTATCCCAAAACTAACCGACAAATAGGTCCTACAAAGCCAAATGAGCACACCCTCCAAGGATATCAAGTCATAACATCATGATAAGTGGATCGAATCAATAAATAATCCATCCAAGCATGTGCATCAAAGATCACTATATCAAACAATTAACATCTCAAAGACAATATGTGACTTGTCAAGCTTGAATATGGGAGGGTTGATGAGGTGTCCTATTGGGTAGATATTTCCCTAGGTCAAGGAGAGTTTCCAATATATCCCTCTCTAAGCCATGTAAAGTGGAAGAAGTGGTTGGGGTCAATATTCAATGGGCATAGGGCTCATGACATATAAGGGGTCGTAGTGTATCATTCATGGGTGTTGTAATGTCCCCGACCATCAACCCCCGTCAGGTAACGCTACCGAAGAAACCTTAACTTTTCCTTTACTACTCTGATACCAATTTGTCACACCCCCGACCACCTAGGTCGGGCCATGCTACTCATAGAAACAACAATTATCATATGCATATAAATATAAACATAAACAAACAACATATTTTATTCATACATAGATTAATGCGGAAATAAAAATAAAAGCATACATGCAGTAATCACGGGAAAAACCCATAATATAACAACATATACAGGAAATACTCATCAACCTAGCATGTACAAATACACAACATGTAAATGAACGTAGGAATGGGTACTTATCTTTCAACTAAAGTACACCAACTTTGTGCATACCTTCCATGAACCTCCCAGCCATAGACCATGCTGCTCATCATGCTCAACAGTGGGTCACCCTCGAGCTGGGACTAAACTCCACCGGGAAAGGGAATTCTAGGCTTGGCAAGGAAAACAAGGAAGTTGCACAAAAAAACAAGAAGGATATTTTATCCCAGGATCCACTTACGCCCACAACCCACGGACCCTCATTCCCCACACACCTTCTCCACCCCAGAAGGGCACACCTTCACTAATACAAGTCCATCGACTACTACACCTCCCTTACCTTGGGCTTCAGCAACAAGCTAGACCGGAAGTCTCAGAGTATTGTAGCTACTACGGGAATCCCTCCAGGAGAACTCACTTCCCAACAAACTCTCTCACCTGGGAGAATTTCTCATAGGCTTGACAACCTTCTCCTTCAATTAAGCTCTTATGTCAAATGGACATAGGTGATGTCAACAACATAATTCAAGTAACACACAGGTGAATTCAACCACAGAAAACAAGTATGGACACAGAATGTGACAGCAAACCAAGCTTATCCAAAACTGCGTTGGCATCAACCGCCAACCGCTATGACACAACACGACTCAGGAAAAATACAATTTCGTCGGGCTTCACAGGAAATACGCAGGACAACTCCAATTTCTGCAGGTTACACTGGGGCGTGCCTCAGTGGGGAGTATGGAATACTTCCAGGGTGACTAACCCCGCGAGAGTGTAGACCGAATGGTGAAGGATCGTGACCCTCCTCCCAATCGTGAGACTCGTGAATGAGATGATCCAACAACAAGATGACTTTCCCACTTAAAATTGCATGTGCCTAGGTTGACACATGTCTCCTTGAAGCTACATGAGCTCCACTTAACACTCATCCCCATTTCCCTTAGGAAATAAGGACAACACAGATTATGTCAAACCTTATCCTTTAGGAAATAATAATATAATATTATTCCTTTAGAGGTAATCCCTCTATCTTAGCCTATATTCCTAGACACTTAGCCCCTTCCCCACCTAGTGGAGCTTAGTCCCCCATAACTCTTTCTTCGTGGAGGGTCTACATGCAGCGATGTATAATTTTTATTAATGATTTTTCATAATTACATATACAAAATAGGCTCCTGGCCTTAGCATCCTAGGCTCTCTGGCCTAATCATCACATAAGCCTCCTATATTATTATAACTTAGCTCACCATCCTAACAAACATGTTTACAATTAATAATTACAACTGGGGATCTACCAGGGGATATTACAATCCCCTCGCCTTATTTTTGCACTATCCTCAGTGAAACTTGTTTATACATATATAATTCAAAAATTCTTCAAAAAGATCCAAGATTTAGCTATTGGAAGCCTATTGTCCAGTTGGTGCTCTACTTTCAAGCACCAATTCTGGTGTGCATACTGCAGCTGAAACTCAATTGCTTTATTCCATAGAGGTTCTTCAAGAAAGCATTCTACTTATTGTTCCTTGTTACATGCTTCAATTAAACCTTATTGAAAGCACCGACTGGCTGTAGATCCATGATATTCCACCCAGCCTTAGATCTCACTATTGATAAACTCTTAGTGGGGCTATGACTCCAGAGATGTAAACACTATGTTCGTACATGTATTCGTTCAGAAGCAACATTAGAACATACATGCAATATATATACACACTAGTACATTTGGGTCAAATTCTGATGACGCGTTCAATGCAATTTCCACTTTATATTGTTGGGAGAACAACAAACAACGGCCCCCCTCAAACATCGTTTCACATGACATCTCTTTTCCGCCAACATAGATTTTATCTTTATTGCGACGTCTTGAAGGTGACAAGAGAGACGTCTTGTACGTGGCAAGAGCAACGTCTTGGAGGTGGCAAGAGAGATGTATTGGATGTGAAAAGAGTGACGTCTTGGAGGTGGCAAGAGCAACGTCTTGGAGGTGGCAAGAGTGACGTCTTGGATGTGGCAAGAGCGACGTCTTGGGCGTGGCAAGAGCGACATCTTGGAGGTGGAAAGAGCGATGTCTTGGACGTGGCAAGAGCAAAATTTTGGAGGTGGCAAGAGAGACGTCTTAGAGGTGGCAAGAGAGATGGCTTGGAGGTGGCAAGAGTGACATCTTGGACGTGGCAAGAGCGACGTTAAGAGGTATCAGCTACGACGTGGTTGTTATGGGAGCGACACTCTTGGAGGTGGAAAGAGTGACATCTTGGAGGTGGCAAGAGAGATGTCTTGGACGTGGCAAGAGCGACGTTAAGAGGTGTCATCTCCGACGTGGTTGCTATGGGAGCGACACTCCAAGACGTCGCAATAGCGACTGTGTTGTAGGTATTTAAAAAAAAAATACAATATCAATACTGAGAGAGACAGGTACATTAACCTTTGCTAAGATTTTGTTACCCTTTTGAGGAGAGGTGCCACTTGGGGGATTCATTGGCATATCATTACAGGTCATTCCAGCTTTAGATGATTGTTGTAACAACATATAGGATCATTTTGGCACACATCCCCATCCTATATCCATATTGTGTGGAGGATGTAATGACCATTAATTTTTTATTCTACAAATGTTCAGGCATATATGTTTTTAAAGAGGTAGTTATAACAACCATGACCCTTGTCTTAGCACATGTCCACATGATGATACATAATATGAGGGGAATATAACATATAAGAGAACTAATAAAACTATTAGTAAATACAGTTGAGGGGCATCCACTATTGTTTCCAAGAAAAATGATAAATGAAGCATTTGACATAGACACGTGTATGTGTCCCTTCCTTGATTCTAAATCCTAACTTTTCAGAAATCTAGTGTATCTATACATGGATCCTGGTAATGTAGGATCAAATCCACTATTCCTTTTTTATCACCATATAAAAAAAATTGAACTCAAAATACATTTCTACCTATCAACTAAACTTCTTGAATGCATTGACAGGACCCGTACTATATTGCTTAGCTACACTGTAAAATTCTATAGTTTTAATATATCTTATATTAAGAAGATTATAAGACAACTAAATAAAACCTTTAACCTTGAAAATTCATGGTTTCACACATTCATTGATTTTGTAACTAGAAACAACTCTCTTCAACTTTCCTAGAAAGGAAATCTACATATTTATTATGGTTACTATGACAATATTCACGAGTAATTCCATTTCCTTGTCTATAAATAAACAAGTGTTGCATGGCAGCGTAGTCCCTGCCAGGCAGGTTTTAAAATGGAGAATGTTTGAAATGCAAGTTTGAAAATGGAGAATGTTTGAAATTCTTCCTAGTGCAATCTCTCTGCTCCAATGCTTCCTTCTAAACTTTTCCATTACCGACAGTAACATGGCACAATGGAGATAGATAGGTTAAGGGTTGATTAATCCCATCGAATTTCAAACTGTTTGTTCTGCTTAAACCAGGAAGAATGATTTATTGATGAAGCAGTTGATTGACCGACCATGGTACTATCTCAAGTACGACCACTTCAATGGAAAATTTTACAGAGAAGAATATAATGTTGCACTTGGGTGTGTTTTACTAAGTGGTTTCAAAACCATGGTTGCTCACACCTTGATTTACAGTAATCCAACTTGAGATTTTGTGGGTAGCCAATGCAAACTTTGTACAGAGGAGCACCATTCTCCCTTGGGATTCAATGTTTCTCTCAACACTTTGTTGCATGAGAAGCCCATTAGAAAAAGGATAAAAAACGTCAGCCAATGAAGAATGAAACAACAACAACACAATAATTAAAAATATTGCTCCAACCTTCTATAAGCACGATTTTTATCTATAGTGGCATTCCCATCCAAGGCAAGATTGATGTTTTCTATCAACCCACATGCAGGGAAGTTCTACCCATACTAAATTACACCCCAATTCAAGCTCTAGGGCTCGTTAAGCTTCAAAGTAAGCAATACTGATCCTAATATGAACTTCACAGCTAAACCAGTTAAGCAAGTCTCCAATACAAACTTATGTACAAAGTCCTCTTTGAGAGCTCTTTGTAACCCCGCAATTCTTATGACACTAACATGTAACCCCTCGATGACACAGTGGTTTGGATTGCGGGACCGACTTGGGGAATTAACTCCCATGCAACTTGGGTCCCCGCAATCAACGCCAGTGTGTGCCCGCCGACCTTTAACTATGTTATGCAATCTCAGGTCCCACATAGTATGGATGTCAACATTCCAGGTGGGGGCACATGGTAGGTATAGGAGAGGTACACGTCACCTCTAGGTGATGTCATCATGACTCACTACTTCGTCTCTTCAGGGCTTCGAAACTTCAGGATTCGAGAGTTTTCTCCTCAGCACACTCTGATTCTCCTGAATGTCAAAATCTCGAACAATCAATCTGTTGACAGGCGTCCATCTTGACGGACGGTCCGGATTAACTCCGGATTTCGAAGCTTCAGGGGTTTTCGCCCTTCATACAACGTCGTAACTTCCACCTTTGGATTGATCCAACAGCTCTGATTAATTTCAACCCAATCAAACGGTTTATCTCTTCTCCTCATATCTACGATGTAGATCCACTTTGAGGACTTTGGGCTTCATGAGTTTCAACCTCTCCACACTCGTTTTCTCCCGAATTGATTTCACCCGAAGTCAACGATCTGTCGACGCATGTATCCCACATATCAACAACTGCAATTCACTTCTTCTCTTCGGGCTTCAGGGGTTTCAACCTCTCCACACTCGTTTTCTCTTGAAGTGATTTCACCTGAAGTCCATGGATTTTCGCCACGTATCCTCTCTCATATCGACGACACAGATGGACTTTGTTACTCCGCGGATTTCCAAAGGAACTCACGGCTATCCGCCTCACAAATTTTCCAAATCTAACAGTTCGGGGTGACTTTGTTTCCTCCTGAATGAATCGTAGTCATTAACTTGTTAAACCTTGAGAGTTTCTCCCCCTTTGAATATTTCTTCCCGCTATCTCTCATGCGCTTCATTTCTCGAACCCCTTTCTCCTTAGAGGGTTTCTTAGACACTTAGTTGACTTTTGGATTTGTGCACTTCTTGCAAAACAATTTCATGCCCCTTCATGAGAGAACTCAAGCTATTTCTCCCGAGAGTTTTGAGTCAAATACTCTGTCGACGCACTCCTTTCACCCAGGGACACTCTGAACCTTGAATTTTGTCTCATTAACCACTAAAAAGGCCCATCTAGGCTCAGTGTCGAAACCATGGCTTTGATACCATTTTGTAACGTCCTCGACCATCAACCCCCTCTGGGTAATGCTACCAAAGCAACCTTAACTTTTCCTTTACTACTCTAATACCAATTTGTCACACCCCCAACCACCCAGGCCGGACCATGCTACTCATAGAAACAACAATTATCATATGCATATAAATATAAACATAAACATACAACATATTTTGTTCATACATAGATTAATGCGGAAATAACAATAAAAGCATACATGCAGTACTCACAGGAAAAACCCATAATATAACAACATATACAAGTAATACTCATCAACCTAGAATGTACAAATACACAACATGTAAATGAACATAGGAATGGGTACTTATCTTTCAACTAAAGTACACCAACTACGTGCAGACCTTCCATGAACCTCCCAGTGATAGACCACAGTGTTCATCACGCTCAGCAGTGGGTCACCCCTGATCTAGGACTAAACTCCACCGGGAAAAGGAATTATAGTCTTGGCAAGGAAAACAAGGAAGTTGCACAAAACAAAAAGAATGATCTTTTATCCTAGGAGCCACTTACACCCATAACCCACAGACCCTCATTCCCCACACACCTTCTCCA
Source organism: Picea mariana (assembly GCA_032191745.1). NCBI lineage: Eukaryota > Viridiplantae > Streptophyta > Pinopsida > Pinales > Pinaceae > Picea > Picea mariana. The sequence goes on from JASDQU010241530.1 coordinate 170,560, forward strand.
CCCCAAGAGGGTACACCTTCACTAATACAATTCATCGACTACTAGACCTCCTTTACCTTAGGCTTCAACAACAGGTTGGACCATAAGTCTCAGAGTACTGTAGATGCTATGGGACTCCCTTTAGGAGAACTCACTTCCCAACAAACTCTCTCACCTGGGAGAGTTTCTCATAGGCCTGACAACCTTCTCCTTCAATTCATCTCTTATTTCAAATGAACACGAGTGATGTCAACAACAGAATTCGGGTAACACACAGGTGAAGTCAACCACAAAAAACAAGTATGGACACAAAATATGACAACAAACCAAGCTTAGCCAAAACTGCGTTGGTAGCAACCGCCAACTGCTACGACACAACACGACTCAGGAAAAATACAATTTCATCGGGCTTCACAAGAAATACGAGGGACAACTCCAGTTTCTGTAGGTTACACTGGGGCGTGCCTCAGTGGGGAGTATGGTGGACTTCTAGAGTGACTAACCCCACGAGAGTGTAGACCGAATGGTGAAGAATCATGACCCTCCTCCCAATCGTGAGACTCGTGAATGAGATGATCAGACAATGAGTTGACTTTCCCACTTAAAATTGCATGCGCCCAGGTTGAAACATGTCTCCCTCAAGTTGCATGAGCTCCACTTAACACTCGTCCCCCTTTCCCTTAGGAACTAAGGACAACACAGATTATATCAAACCTTATCCTTTAGGAAATAATAATATAATTTTATTCCTTTATAGGTAATCCCTCTAGCTTAGCCCCTATTCCTAGACACTTAGCCCCTTCCCCACCTAGTGGAGCTTAGTCCCCCATAAATCTTTCTTTGTGGAGGGTCTACACGCAGCAATGTATAATTTTTATTAATGAATTTGCATAATTACATATACAAAACATGCTCTTGGCCTTAGAATCTTAGGCTCTCTGGCCTAATCATCACATAAGCCTCCTATCTTATTATAACTCAGCTCACCAGCCTAGCAAACATGTTTACAATTCATAATTACAACTGGGGATGTACCGAGGGATATTACAAGTGACTTTGTAGAGGGTGTGTGGTACCTTCATCCACAATGAACCTTTTCCAAGCCCATCAATTTCCTGTTATCTATCTTTCTTTGTTTTCTTTCAATATAGCACAAGGTGAGATTGAAGGTCATTGCCTTGGCGTGGTGACCAGATGATGGAAATTTCACCCACAAACATCTAATGGAAATGAGAAGGTTGGCTCATGATGTGACCCCCTTTTTCTTAGCCATGAAACTGAGAGCCATTACCCTAGTTTGGTGACCAGATGGTGGTAATGTCATACCACTAGATATTCATGGATGTGACAGGCCAGCTCGTGATGAGACCTCTTATCCTTCAACTAACCTTTTAAGCATTCTTTATTATATTATGGGTCCCCTTTATTCAAAGATAATCATTTCATTGATTTCTTAGATGATCCCTAGATGAAGCATCTGGAACGTTTATACAATGCTTTTATCTTTTACCCAACATCAAGCCCTCTGGGCCTTTAGCCCCTTCTTCCCATAGAATGAGGGACAACCCCTTCTTGGGTCAATACACCCTAAAATACCAAGAGATGAGGGAATGGAGGGGAACAATGATGGAAAGTGGTAAGTATGGTCAAAAACAGTATGATAGCTCATTAAGGGAGTTCCCAGTAGAAAACTCATCCCCAAGGAAAACCACTTACTAGGGCACAATGTCAACCACCAATGTAAAGAAGGGAAAAAGGCATAATGTCCAAACATATATCATGAAATCTAGAGAAATCTAAGATACACCATAATCAAATAGCTTAAATATTGAAATGATGCTCACCATAATATTGTCTTGTACCTCATGGAGTAAGGCCCACTACCTTCCGGAAGCCAACTAGTGTGGTGGATGCCATCTGCAAAACTGTGACAATCAGTGGTGGTGAGTGGGTTTTCCATCTGTGCAAAAGGATATTGTTGGTCATGTGGTCTCTTGGCACTCCATATATACAACATGAGGGCCTCGAGACATGATCTCCTTATTTATCCACAAAATGGGGATAACAACTTGATTTGAGACAAATGCATTTACTTGTTCGAGAGAAATGTTTATAATCTGTTCATAGTTCTTCATATTAATGTATTTTGTATTTACTGATATTTAGGAAAATTGGGATCTCTTTTTGCATCAATACCATTTCCCATATTTGTTGCATCATATTGTGTGCTCTTTGCATTGGTTGGCAAGTGGTTTCAATCAATCTGAATAAAATAAAATATATTTGGAAGTTTAGGTTTGTGGGTTTATAAGTGTTCCTATTTGTTGTTATTTTTTCCAATTGTTGTCGGTGTTTCCACCATTCAATTCACTAACGTGAATTCAATGTGAAACATGTTCATCTTGGAGTTTAATTATTTGTTGGCATGTTTATTCCATAATAGTTAAATGTTTTTTATGCTACTTCTAAAGTGGGCCCTGCCCACACAATTGCATTGTGGGTAAGTTCAAAAGAATTTTGAAGCATGCAATGTTTTGATTTTCATGGTAGGATCTAATAACTTGATATCAGGTCTTATGCCTAATTTAATTTGTCATATTTTGGTTGTAGTTTAATGACTTCATAAACACCATATTCTCCTTACCACCACCAATAATTGCAATAATGATTGCATTATTTCTAGAGAACACTCTAGAAGTTGAACAGGCCAAGAGGGATACTATGGTGGTTAAAATTCAAAATATTCAGAGTGGAAAGTCGAAATGAGGAGTTTCCAGATTGAATCTTAGTAAATTTTCTTCCCAACATGATTTTGAGGTTCTATTGTACGATTGAATAATGTCTAATAGGAAATTTTTTAGTGAAAGTACCATTATGTTATTTCAAATTGGTTCACGAATTGGTGTATTCAATTTTAAACAGATGGTGGCATGCATGCATCTCCCAATAATTAAGTCATCAATCCTCTTGCAATTTTTTGGGGGAAGGAATACAAAGTAGATGGTGTGAGGGGCTGAGAAACAGTTGCAATGGAAATCGTCCTCTGTGACAAATGTCTTTGTCACTTTACCTTTTGTTTGCCAACAGACAACAAAAAACATTCATTGTGTTTGAAAATCATTTAAGCAATAAGAAAGCAAGTTGTTGAGAACAAAACTCTCATTGTATGACTTATTGTTGTAAATCAAAGTCTCTATTTTTGGAAAACAAAGTTGTTGTTTTATCACAAATTGTAAAGGTTGCAGACAAAGAGATTATAACTCTTCACTTTCCCATTTTTTTGCTATCCCACAACAAAAATATTCATTGTGTTTGACAATCATTTAAGCAATAAGAAAGTTGGTTGTTGAGAACAAAGCTCTCATTGTATGAATTATTGTTGTAAATCAAAGTATTTTTGCGTGGAAAACTAAGCTGTGTTTTTATCACAAATTGTAGAGATTGTTGTAAAGGTTGCAGACAAAGAGATTATAACTCTTTACTCTGTAAATAAATTTCAAATTGTAATCATGATTTTTCATTTGATATATAGCTGTTAGTACTTTGAAATCTTTGTATAATACAAAAAATGGTTTGTGAATTTATGTAGGAAAAGTTAGTTGTCTCATGGCCTTGAAGATGTTGATTTCCCAACAATGAATTATAAATATGGTGTACAAAAGTTTCATTTTTCATATTGAACCAAAGTGTTAAAAAATGATTGATATCCTGCTTAATTAAAGTGTTCACAAGATGACGACCTGTGTTGGTAATATGTTAATTTCAGACAAAGTTCATCAAACTTGATATGTTTTCAACATTCCATAGTTGTCCTCACAACATAAAAATTATTTGAGAAGTAAGTGAGGATACCTATCTCTTTCCACCCTTTGAATTGTCAAGATAAAATGGATTATATAGTGCAAGGCTTAAAATTTTCCCCTTAAATCCTTTTCATGTATTAGTTCCTACTCCAACCCCTTCAACTTCTCAGTGAACTGCACAACCACAACATCTATCTCCTATTGGAGGTGGATATAAATGCCGATATCCATTGCTTCCTCCATGGATTACATCAATAATGTTTCAAAAAATGCCAAAATAGAAAGTGGGTGCCTTACACCCCCCCCAACCTTGAGCCCTCTAGATATCCAATAGTGGTCCCTCTACTTTTCAAAGTTTTAATAGTTATCAATTTCAAATGGATTATACAGTACAAGACTTGAAATTTTCCCCTTGAAGCATTTTCATATATCAGTACCTACTCCAACCCCTTCAACTACTCACTGGATGCGCAACCACGACATCTATCTCCTATTAGAGATGGAGATCAATGCCCATATCCATTGTTTCCTCCATGAATTACACCAATAATGTTTTGAAAAATTCCAAATAGGAAGTGGGGTGCCTTACACCCCCAAACCTTGATCCATATAGATATTTGATAGTGGTTCCTCTACTTTCATATAACCTTGAAAGAGTTTCAAAAAAAAAAAAAAACCTTTAGAGATTCATATACTGGTACAAGTGGTGATTTTATTTCACCTCCACCTAATATGCAAGTTGTGATGCAGATACTGGTACACTTCCTGATGGAATCTAGGATCAACTAGTACATGAAGGTTGGGTAGTGGAGCTACTTCTCATCCTAGTGAAGTGAGCCACTATTATGATGTTTATACTTCATATAGTGAGCAACAGAGATCAAGCTTTAAAAATCAATGAGTGTCATAGCTTCAACAAGGTTGGGCATTGGAGCTTTTGTTGATCTTAATCAAGTGAGTCAGCATCAACTAGTACAAGAGGGTTGGGCACTGGAGTTATTATTGATCCTAGTGAAGTGAGAAACTATAACGATATTTATACTTCATACAAGAAGAAAAAGAGATCAAGCTATAGTACATCAATGAGTGTTAGAGATTCAATAAGGTTGGCCATTGGAGCTACTATTGATCCTAATAAAGTAAGCCATGATCAACTAGTACATGAAGGTTGGGCATTGGATATATTTTTTATGTTGGCCATATGTTTGGAATGATTTATGTGGTTCTTGTTTCTCTTATTGAGCTTATACAAAACTACCACTTTTTTAACTTTTCTTATGCTTAAAAATGAGTTGTAGGTGTTTTGGGATTGGCTTGGCATTTGAACTGGTTAGATCTTTAAATATTCTGCATATTTTGGGGATGATGAGGTGGACATGGCTCTTTTAGTAAATGTAGTTGTAATTTGGAAATAAACTTGTCGTGACATTTTAACAATCAATCAGAGCATATAAGGTGGCATTACGACTTGCAAGTGCCACTTCTCCTCCTGCATATGTTCTAAGTCATGGTATTGGTTGGAAGGTAAGCTGACTGGGATTGATTGTTTTAAATCAAATTTTGTTTTATTTTAATTGACATAATTTATGTACATGCTTTTATTTGGAAAATTAGATGGTTACATGCTTTTATTTGGAAAACTAGATGGGACTTACTAGTGTTATGCTCCAGGGTATTGGGACTTGCTAACACTCTAGAAGTTGAACAAGCCAAGAGGGATGTAACATCCTGATTCTAACCCTTATAAAATATAATGTATTATGTAAATATGACTTAGGCTAGTGAGACGGTAAAGTTGAAAAGGGGTAAGAGTGCCTAGGAAATGTAACACTTCTTATACATTAATAAAATACACCGTTGGTTGCAAGACTTACAAGGACAAAAGAGATAGGGGGCTATGATTCCACAAGAGAGGGGGTTTGAGGGGCTAAGTCTTGTTATTATTATTTTTATCTACCCATAATTGATTTTATGGAAAAAAGGGGCTTACATGAGCTTCTTGGGGGAGGTCATGTAGTTCTTGATTTCCAAGTAATTATATAAACCCATCTTTAGTTTTGGTGGGGGTTCACTTGTCCACTTGTTCATATTCTTTCATTGCTACACCTTTTACACTCTTCATTTTTGGGAGACTCACTCTTGTTGCATTCATATGCTCTTGGTATGAGCATGGATATGAATGGAGGCGTGAGGGTGGCTTGGGGTGAGGTTAGGGGATCATTCTTCCCCTAATTCGTCTTCTTCCCTTTGTCACCTTTTTCTTCTTCCTCTTCACTCGCTGCTGCTAGATCGTGTGCTATTGGGATGAGCATGGAAACGAATGGCAGGAAGAGGAGAGCCATCATTGAATGGATGTAATTATTTACTGATAATTCCAGGAGGGAATAGATGCCTGTGTGCATGAACTTGATGGCAGTTCGGATGGAACTATCCACAACTGAGAGTCCTTGGATTTTCTAGCATAGAGATTTCCTAACCAGTAGTACTGGAGCCCTGGAGAGATATGGAACATCCTCGGGGACTGCATGGCATAGAAAGGTGTTAATTTCTTGGGGTTGTGCAGGCTGAGGGGGAAAGAGAGCTGGAAATTAGGATTGTTGTGAGGTTGGGAAACCTGAGAGCTACTTAGCCAACTACTGTGTATTTAGACTTGGCCTAGGACCCATCCTTGTGGATTCATAGCCCTGGCTCGGGGGTGACCTGTTGTTGAGAGTAAATGAACAACGTCTATGGTTGGGAGGAACGTCCTTGGTCTGTATCCATTTGGTGAACGTTTACTTGCAAAGATAAGTGCTCTCTGTGTTTTCTGTTTAATGTATTCCGTTGTGTATTTAATTATCTCTAAGATATGTATTCTAATGTGCCTGTCTACTGGTTATTTGTCATGCATGGCACGTTGTTTATCTCTTTTATGCCATGACATAGATCTTGTATTATGCATGTGGTGTGCATGCTTCTAACATTGTTGAGAAGTCCTTTGTTTTCGAATTTGGATCATAGAACTGAGTCTTGGGACTGCAGCGTGCCTAGCCTACGGGTGGTTGGGTGTGTTGTAGCCTATTTAAAGTAACGTAGCCCGACCTCTGGGTGGTCAGGTATGTTACAAGGGATGACGTGGTGGATAAAATTCAGAACATTCAAAGTGGAAAGTGGTGGGTAAAATTCAGAATATTCAGAGTGGAAAGTCAGAATGAGGACTTTTCACATTCAATCTCAATAAAGTTTCTCCCACAACATGACTTTGAGGATCTGTTGTACGATTGGATAATGCTTGGTAGGTGTTTTGGGATTGTCTTGGCATTTGAGTTGGTTAGATATTTAAATATTCTGCATGTCTTGGGGATGATGAGGTGTACATGGCTCTTTTAATAAATGCAATTGTAATTTGACAATAACCTTGTCATGACATTTTAACAATCAACCAGAGCATATAATGTGGAATTATGACTTGCAAGTGCCACTTCTCCTCCTACATATGTTCTAAGTTGAGGTATTGGTTGGCAGGTGAGTTGATTGGGACTAATTGTTTTAAATCAAATTTTGTTTTATTTTTATTGACATAATTTATGTACATGATTTTATTTGGAAAATCGAATGGTATCATGCTTCTATTTGGAAAATGGAACGAGACTTAATAATGTTATGCTCTAGGGTATTGGGACTTACTAAATGCCCTTTTTGGGATAGGAATTGACTCCACTATTTTAGTGTGAGTATGCTTTTCTCATTGAAGTACTCATGAAAATATTACCATTAAGAGTAATTCATTTTTCAAAATTACTTCCAACTTTAACTGAATCTGTGTTGTCATTTCAGAGTGAATGTTGGACTTCTTTGTATTACTAGAGTAGGCAGTTGGCATGTTGCGCAAATACCATTTGGTTTTATGATCTTATTTTCAATATTAGGTTGGGGACTCTATTTTCCTTGTGAGATATATATTTACTTGTGTTATAGTGCAAATTGTAGGTTGGGAAAAGCTCAACCCAACCACAAATCAAGTGCTACAACTTGGGAATCCTACACCCAATGTCAAGTCGATGTAGGTCCTGCACTTCAAGGGTGACTAGGTCACTCTAGGGAGGCGATCTCAGTGACCCTAGGGGGATTGAGATGGATATGGAGATGAATGTAAGTGAAGCCCCTCTTTCTGTCCTTATACACACTTGCTAACGTGGACTAAGTCCAATCCACTTAGTGTTTCCTTGGAGGCACAATGCCTAAGTTCAAGCCCATTGTCACCTCAACTTGAACTTCTTCTGTTTAGGATTACTCCTAGGGAAGCCAAGGGGGGTATACCCTAGTTACTATGTGAGTTAAAAGATTGATTCTAGGAGTTAATTTTAATTAGTTAAAGGTTGGGGGGAATCTATCCTATATGAGAGGAAAACAATGCAAGTGCAAATCTTTCAATGCAAAGTCAATCCTTTCCGTAAGACAACTAAGACTCGTGCCTAAGGTTGGGGAAATGGGTCAACTAAAGTTAAAACAATAGATTAAAAATAAATACTTTATAAAGTTTACAACTAGATACAAAAGAATTACTTCACAAAACCTCTACAATGGGATTAGATACAATGATATAAAACAACTATCTACACAAGTTAGAATGCAAAGAATAAATAAAAGATACAACAACATACAACTATTGACAAAGAAATAAACAAGCACTAAATAGATCTAACTTGAATCAACAATGGACTAACTTTACTTGAGTGTGCAAGGAAGGAAAATATTACTCAATATAACATTCACCACAACACAACAATTCAACAAACCCAAACAATGAAGTGCCCCCACAAGGTGCACAACTTTAAGGGTTTATTCAATGGCTCCAATGTTCAACTCCAAAATAGATGAAAGACCAATCAAAAGAGCCTCCAAGGGAAAAAGTGAAAAACTCAAAAAGGAAAAAGATAAAGTATGTAATAAGCCTCCACAGGCAAAAGATGCACAACTTCTAAGTTCACTAGTTAACCATCCACAAGTGCTCAACAAAAATGCATAGAAATAACTTGAAAATGAAATGCTTGCATGAATTAGAGAGCATGAACCATAAAAGTATATTATGAAGTTAAGCCAAGGTTAATTGTGGATATATTTTAGAATTAATTAGGTTGATTAAGTGAAGTGTGAATCCTAAACTATGTGACTTCCCTAAAACTCTCCCCGCTTATACCAAAAATATTGTTGGGTGCTCAATAAGTAAGGAAAATGAGGCATTACCCTAGATCCACAGGTCAATCCGGGAAACAAGGGTTCTCAAAAAGGCGGATACCTAGTGCCGTGAGACCATCCTTGATCTAGCACCCCCTACCGCCTCCACAAGATCCCTTTTTGATGGAAAAGTTTGGACAACAGTAGGTGCTCTAGTTAAACTAGTTTAATTGAAACCCCTAAGGATCTAAGGTTAATTTAACCTTAAATATTGATTAAGTTAAGTTGAGTGCTTGACAAAAAGTAAATTGCAAGAAAGTAAAAGTACTTGAAAGTAAAGAGTAGATTGTTTGAAGGAAATAAAATACTTGAACTTGGAAGCAAAGTAAATGCTTGAAAGGAAATGGAATGCTAAAGCGAATATACAAGTAAATACATTATGCCTCCATGGTCTTAAGAAAATAAAGATTATAATCTTATAAGATGTAAATATAATCACATAAACTTGAAACTAGAAGCAAGAAAGCATTATTTATCTACCTAGCCTTACGATTTAGAATGATTGGTTTGGTCAAACACTATGCTATGTGTAGGAAAACAAAAAAGAAGAAGTAAAGACTTGAAATTAAATATAATCTACTTGCAACCACAACAAGTGCACAAGGTGGAGGACAAAGCCTACCGATATTGTTCCCAAGTGGGTGAAAAATAAATGACTTGGAAATAAAAGAACCTCTAGCCACACAACCTTGTCTTAAGGACAAGTGGGGCAAACAAGAAAGTAAAACAATGCTGAAAATGAACTCTGAAATCTAGCCATACGATTTAGCATGGTTGGCTTGGACAAACACTATGCTAGGTGTAGGAAAACTAAGAAATAGAAATTGTAGAAATTTAGAACTTTAGAGAATTGCAAGCCCTAGAGACTCTCTTGGGGCTTGCTTACAATGGATAAAATAAGAAGAAGTGTTGGTAATATGTTACCCCAAATTAGTAGGTTATTCTTTGACTTGTAGGTACCCCAAATGGGCTATAAATACTCCTTTATGTCACCAACCTACAAAAAAATCAGCAAGCAAAAGCTTGCTGGAAATGCTGCAAAATGTGAAAAACTTGTGAAAATTTATGTTATTAAAACCAGAAATTTTCTGTGTAAATTTCAGCAAGTTTTAAGCATATAAATAACCTATCATAGCATGTTATAATACCAAAATACTATGGAAATGAGCAGAAACAAGAAAAAATATATATATTTAGAGGGTGAATGTGGGTCAAAAAGGAAGATTTCCATATCTGAACTTTTCTCTTTAAACCCTAGATAATCTTGCCAAAATTCAATGCTAAGCTACAAGAAACAATAGGAAGTGAGTAGATATACATATTAAATCAAAATACTTTGAAATAACTAAATATATGCTCACTATATCTATGAAAATACTATCATAAACCTACACAAGCAAAATACTCTGCTTAATATTCCTACTATAGATTTCAAAGCTATGCATGCATGAGAAGAAAGAAAGCAAAGGAACAAGATCACCTCATGAAAAGTATGTCACAAAGAATACTCTTAACACCATATGTCCTCCAAATATATCCTTTATTAGATTAGAAGCAAGCTTGAGCAAATACTTGCCACAAGTTTGAGAAGAAAGAATGAGAACAAAAAGAGAGAGAGAGAAGAGTGGGAGAGGAGATATTTTGGCATGGTAACAATATTGAAATAATAGATGTGTAAAATGAGGGAGGGGAGGCCTTTATTTATACTTGGGATCCAAGAGTTACCCCTCTTGGATGCTCTCCAAGTGTCCATCAATCAAGAGTCATTGAGCTTCTCAAGGGGGGGCACATTTTTAGGGTTTTGAGCAAGTTAGAGTTTTGGTAGATAAGTGAGGGGGTGAGGGGGTACTTCTTTTACTTTGTCCAACAACAAATTATACTTTTTGGAGAAAAATTTGGGAAAAACAAGTTTCTTTATTTAATTTTTCACTTTACCTGACTTTCTCCTCAAAGGGGCGCACTTTTCTTATAAAGAAGAGGGGAATGAAGTGATGGCTAGGTGAGGGGGGTTTTTAAGTTAGGAAAGTGTTTCTCTAACTTAAATGAATGGGTTTAGGATTATCTATCACTCTTTTTCTAACCTTTTTGCTTCATTGTTTACAAAAAATGACATTTTCACTTTGTCAATTAAGCAATTAAATCTCTGACTCTAGACTGACTTGGACTCCTCACTGACAATGACCTAGAAAAACTTGTCCAATTGAGCTAAAACTTGGTCCAAGGGTGTAGGGGGTCTCATTACATTTCTTTTGACTACAAATACCCCTATCAAATATCCTAAGGACCTAATTTTTACATTTTTACATCAAAATTAATTAAAATTACCATTAACTAGGTAATTTTACAAAATAAAAAAAAAAAAAATTATACTAGACAGAATTATACAAGAATATAGGATATGTCTAGCATGGTCATTTACAATATTACTAGACACTATTAACCGATAGGTATCGATCATTAGAACTCCTTTAACCACTTTGGAGGATTATTGTGGGAGTGAAAAACTCAAGGGTAATTAAAAAGGCTGGTTAGGCCAAATTAATTACCTGAGGAAAAAAAACACTCGATGAAAGGACTTCCCTAATGATAAATTCCTAGGAAAATAACCTACAATATGATACATGCAGACCCATTACATTATAATCCCACGCATGGGAGCGAAAATTCCAATTACAAAATGAAGTGTTGAGACCAAAACTGCCTTGTAGAACCAACAAGTCTTCAACTTTGTAGCGCCATCAGGTGCATATCTTCATGGCACATGGATTTGACCCCCTAGTTGAAATAGGCAATCAAAAACTCCCAAAGGTCAAGTCTAAGTGGATTGAAATGTGTGGAATGAAGTCCTGGGAAGGTCCAAGGGTTTCCAAGTATGTTGAGTAACCCGCAAATGATGAAATACCTGCTCGAGACACAAGAAAAGACACTTTGCAATGATGTATGTTAGCTGGATCGGAAAGTTAAGCTTGATATCCCTAATTTTCAGCAATAGATAAAAATATATATCAACAAGAAAATGTTACTATAAGTTTCTCAATAAATGCTAAAGATCAAGTATAAAATGCAAGAGAAAGACTAGTAAATGACTAGCTAAACTCAAGATGAAAAACCAATATTTTTAGCATAAAATATAAGGTTGTTGTAAGAAAATCATCCACTGTATTATAGTAAGAAAACCAATTTATTATAGTAAGAAAATCATCCACTGAAATCTCCTCAAACTTTGCCAAAAAGTGCATTGAACCAAGGAGAAAAAGTGTGCAAACTTTGAGCAAAATCCAATGGTTGATAAGTGAGTTATTCAAGCAAATGAGATGGGATTTCTGCAACCTAATGGCTTAATATGTAATTTTGTAATAGCAGTAAGTAGTATGAGGGAGGAGGTTCCCTACTAGGGGAAGACTCTTCTCAATGAGGCCAACCAACTTCAATTAAGAAACCTTTCAAAAGATAAAAAATTGTGTTTCCCAAGGCAATGATTTTATATCTCGAAAGAAAAAAAGTATGACTATTGCCTTTACTATTGGGTTAATGGATTCAAATAAACAAAGAGCTAGAGAAGATACCACCTTGGGGTTATAAGCCCTTTTACTTCCCAAGGCAAGTTTCTCTTAGGCTAAGATGGTGTATGCCCTTATACTTTTCTTAGAAAACCCATGTATAATCAAAGCGATGAAGCATAAAATGATGATGACTATGGTGGGGGTGTATGCCCTTATACTTCCCACCTATCTCCTAGCATAACAATACTTGACTTGAAAAAATGATAGCATAATAGTAACAGACCATACCAATATCAAGAGAAATGCCAAGATAATCCACCATAAGAGCTAGAAAACACCATCCAAGGCTAGCACCTCACTTCTCCATCAACCATTCATCAATATAGCCATAAACAAGTGCACAAGAGATAAAAAGATCCAAGTGTAGAGAAAATTTCAAACCAAATCCTCTCACAATGAGGGAGAGTTATGTTAAAAATGAGATCTTATGATCTCTATATATAAAACATGTAGATAACATAGTTTGCCCACATACTTTAGGGTAAAACATAATATTAAGGGTTAACAACCCTAATCTTTCCCCTTTTATAAAATAATACTAAACAATTCCTTAAAATTTCACTTTTTGCACAAATAAAACCCTAATTTTGAGGGACATCACCCCTTTAAGGGATGCTTTGCCACTTTAAGGAAGTCTTTGGTGTTGGAGAGCATGGGTAGGCCTCCAAAGGCCACATGTCAAGAATCTAAGAAATTTCATAATGGTGAAGACCCTCTTCTCCTCAAAATGTCCATGTGTCAAAAGAGTGGCACCTCACCACCATGCCCTAGCCCCAAAAGCATGATTTCAAGCTAAAACATAGGACATTTTGCCCCTCCTATGAAAATATTTTGTCGAGTGAGGCCTGGAATATGTCATCCAAGTCATCATCAAGGCCTTCCAAGTTTGATATCTCTCATCTGGAATGTGGGCCCCTAGAATCCAACCTGTGGGCTTGTAGCCCCATGGAAGCCCAAGCTAGGCTTGTTCTCCTAAAACTATCCACCAAGTAGGTCTTGCAAAGACAAATGAGCATGGACTCCAAGGATCTCAAGTCATAACATCATGATAAGTGAATCCAATCAATAAATAATCCATCCAAGCATGTGCATCAAACATCACTATATCAAACAATTAACAGCTCAAAGACACTATGCAACTTGTCAATCTTGAATATGGGAGGGTTGACGAGGTGTCCTATTGGGTAGATCTTTCCATAGGTCAAGGAGAGTTTCCATGAGATACCTCTCTAAGCCATGTAAAGTGGATCAAGTGGTTGGGGTCAATACTCAATGGGCATAGGGCTCATGACATATAAGGGTTAGTAGTCTCTCATTCATGGGTGCCTTTGTAGAGGGTGTGTGGTACCTTTGTCCACAATGCACTTTTTCCAATCCCATCAATTTCCTTTTATCTTTCTTTCTTTATTTTATTTTAATATAGCACAAGGAGAGATTGAAGGTCACTACCCTGGCATGGTGACCAGATGATGGAAATGTCACCCACAAACACCTAATGGAAATGAGGGGGTTGGCTCGTGATGAGACTCCCTTTCTCTCAGCCATGAAAATAAGAACCATTACCCTAGTTTGGTGACCAGATGATAGTAATGTCATACCACTAGATGTTCATGGACGTGATATGTTAGCTCGTGATGAGACCTCCTATCCTTCAACTAACCTTTTAAGCATTCTTTATTATATTGTGGGTCCCCTTTATTCAAAGATAAGTGTTTCATTGCTTTAATGGGTTATCCCTGGGTGTAGCATATGGAAGGTTTATACAATGCTTTTATCTTTTACCCAACATCAACCCCTCTAAGCCTTTAGCCCCTTCTTCCCATATAATGAGGGACAACCCTTTCTTGGGTCAATACACCCTAAAATCCCAAGAGATGAGGAAATGGAGGGAAAAATGATGAAAAGTGGTAAGTATGGTCGAGAACGATACGATGGATCATTAAGGAAGTTCCCAATAGAAAACCCATCCCCAAGGAAAACCACTTACTAGGGAACAATGTCAACCACCAAGGTGAAGCAGGGAAAAAGGAATAATCTCCAAGCATATATCATGAAATCTAGAGAAATATAAGATACGACATAATCAAATAGATTAAATATTGAAATGATGTTCACCATAATACTGACTTGTACTTCATCGAGTAAGGCCCACTACCTTATGGAAGTGAGTTGGTGTGGTGGATGCCATCTGCAAAACTGTGACAATCGGTGGTGGTGAGTGGGTTTTCCATATATGCAAAAGGGTATTGTTGGTCATGTAGTCTCTCAACACTCCATATAAGCAACCCGAGGGCCTCGAGATGTGATCTCCTTAGTTATCCACAAAATGGGGATAACAACTTGATTTGAGACAAATGTATTTACTTGTTCAAGAGAAGTGTTTATAATCTATTCACGGTTCTTCATATTAATGTATTTTTGTATTTACTGATATTTAGGAAAATTGGGATCTCTTTTTTCATCAATACCATTTCCCATATTTGTTGCATCATATTGTGTGCTATTTGCATTGGTTGGCAAGTGGTTTCAATCAATCTGAATAAAATAAATATATTTGGAAGTTTAGGTTTGTAGGTTTATGAGTGTTCCTATTTGTTGTTATTTTTTCCAATCGTTGTCGGTGTTTCCATCGTTCAATTCACTAACATGAATTCAATGTGAAACATGTTCATATTGGGATTTTCCTGATTTCTTGGCCTATTTATTCCATAATAGTTAATTGTTTTTTATGTTACTTCTAAAGTGGGCCCTATCCACACAATTGCATTGTGGGTAAGTTCAAAAAGAATTATGAAGCATGCAATGTTTTGATTTTCATGGTAGGATCTAATAACTTGATATGAGGTCTTGTGCCTACTTTAATTTTTCATATTTTGGTTGCATTTTAATGACTTTATAAACACCATATTCTCCTCACCACCACCAATATTTGCACTAATTATTTCATTATTTCTAGAGAACACTCTAGAAGTTGAACAAGGCAAGAGGGATATTGTGGTGGGTAAAATTCAAAACATTCAAAGTGGAAAGTCGTAATGAGGAGTTTCCACATTGAATCTTGGTACATTTTCTCCCCAACATGATTTTTAGGTTCTATTGTATGATTGAATAATGCCTGCTAGGAAATTGTTGAGTGAAAGTACCATTATGTTATTTCAAAATGGCTTACGAATTGTTGTATTCAATTCTAAAGAGATGGTGAAATGCATGCATCTCCCAATAATTGAGTCATCAATCCTCTTGCAATTTTTTTGGGGAAGGAATACAAAGCATATGATATGAGGGGTTGAGAAACAATTGCAACGAAAATCCTCCTCTGTGACAAATGTCTCTGTCACTTTCCCTTTTGTTTGCCAATAGACAACAAAAAATATTCATTATGTTTGACAATCATTTAAGTAATAAGAAAGCAGGTTGTTGAGAACCAATATCTCATTGTATGACTTATTGTTGTAAATCAAAGTCTCTATTTTTGGAAAACAAAGTTGTAGTTTTATCACAAATTGTAAGGGTTGCAGACAAAGATATTATAACTCTTCACTTTCCCTTTTTTTTGCTATCCCACAACAAAAATATTCATTGTGTTTGACAATCATTTAAGCAATAAGAAAGTTGGTTGTTGATAAGAAAGATTTCATTGTATGAATTATTGTTGTAAATCAAATTATTTTTGCGTGAAAAACTAAGCTTTGTTTTTATCACAAATTGTAAAGATTGTTGTAAAGGTTGCAGACAAAGAGATTCTAACTCTTTACTCTGTAAATAAATTTCAAATTGTAATCATGATTTTGCATTTGATAAATAGCTCTTAGTACTTTGAAATATTTGTATAATACATAAAATGGTTTGTGAATTTATGTAGGCAAAGTTAGTTGTCTCATGGCCTTGAAGATGTTGATTGCCAAACAATGAATTATAAATATGGTGTACACAAGTTTCAGTTTTCATATTGAACCAAAGTGTTAAAAAATGACTGTTATCCTGCCTAATTAAAGCATTCACAAGATGACGACCTGTGTTGGTCATATGTGAATTTCAAACAAAGTTCATCAAGCTTGATATATTTTCAACATTCCATAGTTGTCCTCACAAAATAAAAAATATTTGAGAAGCAAGTGAGGATACCTATCTCTATTTCCTTTTTGTTTCCTCTGGTAATGTGTTCTTCATTGGGTTAATTGATAAAGGTGGAGATAAGAGGTTAAACCATGTCTACCCCAAGGGTTACTAGAAGAAGGAGATCTCAGGTTTTGAAAGGTGATGGTTATGGATTCAAATATGGACTCACATTCTCAAGTATCCTTTGAATATGTTATCATAGGATTTGTACTTGTGTAAAGCCCAACACAAGTCCCCAACACAAGTCCCCCAAATTTGCGTAACTATGGAAAATCCTACCACTGTCACCTTAATGAGAAATTCTCTTGTTTTAGTGATGGAGGAGGTCCACCATAGGGGAGGATTCCCTAGTGACCTCAAGGGATCAACGTAGCAATTATTGTAACCAAGCCATTTCCCCCCTCTCTTTATAACCTAAAGAAAAGTCTAGGTCAAGGAAATAGGAGTATGAAGTTGTTTGAGTACCTGTCTGGAACAAGAACACTTTGTAGAAAATATATGATTATTTCCAAGTCCAAACATGCAATAAATACTCCTTGAAGACACTAAACAATGAAATGTGTTATGGTTGTTATAAATTTGGAGCAATGAACGATATTAGAACATCGATAAAAGATTTATAATAGCAAAAATAATTAAAGATTAGAATGCAACAATTGAAAATGTAAACTTAGCACACCTCCACTAGAGTAATATCCAATTGTTATATGAAATGTATGAGCATGTTAAGCCACCTTTACAAGAGTGTATGCAATAAATAAGAGTGAATTTAGATGGTTGAAGAAAACTTTTGCAACAACAACAAGTTTACTAGAAAATTAGTGAGTGTTAGTGTTAGCAAAGTTAGTAGAAAGCTTGAGAGAATTAAAAGAGAGTATTTTTTGATCAATTTCACCACAAGAGAGATGTAAAATCAATGCCTTTTAGGGTTATGGAGTCTTTAAAAAAAAAACACAACAATGTTTGAATATTGAACTAGCAAAGACTAAGAGGTAGGGCTTAGATTCTAAGGTGCTTGTAATGTCTTGTTCCGAGTAGGAGCTCTAGAGAGGAGGGATTAGTAGTCTAAACATCCTCGTTAGACTATATCTAGGGAGATTCAGGGAAAAATAGGGTCACTTGATGTTACTTTATTAGAGAATATTATTGATTGAAAGTGACATTAAGTGAAAAGTAGGTAAAAGCACCTTAAGTGATTTTGAGCTAAAAATAGAAGGGCGCATAAGTGAGGGAGCTAAATTTAGAATTCAACGGAGAATTAGGATTTTGGAAAGGTATATGAGGAGAAGAGAAAATTAATTCCTCATTATGAATATTTTATGATTTGAGAGTGATATCTGAGGTGACTTCACAGGTTCAGGCGAATCAGTGACTTTGTAGATTCCAGGAGGAATACACCTACAGGTTGATTTCAGTGTTGAGAGACACACCCTAGTCATCGGGGAGATCATACAAATCTTCCATCACTATTTAACAATAGTTACACAGGTTGCAGTAGCAAGGTTGCACTTATTCAGGGTGAGGGCACAACTTCTAAGGAGACTTAGAGATTTGACTTGTCCCATACAAGGAGAATCTAGGGATTCCCTTTTGACCTAGTTAAGAGGAAGGCAGGGAGCATCTATTGATTGGTTTCTCGTTAGATTCCGATGAATAAATCATCCAGGGTGCAAAATTTATCCAGTGAGGGTGCAAATATTGAGGAGACACTCACAATGTTTTAGAGAGTTCACTGGACCTGAGTCATGGAAACCCTCTCGATCCATTACAGAGGATCCTAGGGCGCTCAGTTTGAGACTATTACAGCCAAATTCCGACTGTGGAATATCTACGGAAAAATTATTCGTAGCAGTTGGGGTGCAACCCCCATGGGAATCCATATGGGGTTCGTACAAATCAACAGAGGGTCGATCTTCAGTCAGAAAAACACCGAGAGTGTGTATGAGGTTAGGGCGCATTGTTTGAGACAGATTCTAGGCATATCTAAGGATTTTAGCCACCATTGCGAACTTTCCAGTATTGCAGTAGTTATCGTATGAGTTGTCGTAGCATGCAACAGATCCTACAACTCATCCATTGATCCAGCAACATTCTTTTATTTCTAGGTATCATTGCTTCAGTTTTCTTATTGTATTCCAGATAATATCCTTTTGTCTCTAATCTAGCCGAGATATTTATTTTACTTAGTCGCTTGTAGTATTTTAATTATTCTTATTTCATAATACATAGATTGCAGTTGTCTTATGTTCTTTATATATTTGCATGCTTGATTATATATTGTTAAACAACTATTCCACATGAAAAATCACCACGCATGTTAAAACTGAATTACTAAACGCATCCAGAAACCTAAAGTGTATCAGTTCCGACAACAAATAATAGGCAGTTGAGGCACATATTTTGATATACGGAATTAGGATTATTACAGTGGTATTGGAGCTTTAGTCCTACCATCCTGTGACTAAAGTCAATGAGTTCAATAGAGGACCTAGAGGGCTATGAGCACATAGGTAACAAACATGTCACTTACAACAGACATGGGGAGAAGAGACCTAGGACAAATTATCCCCCCTTTCCTCCCAGTTTAGAGGAAGAGGAAGAGGCGCATAGGGAAGCAGAGAGAAGGGAAGAGCATGAGGAAGAGCGTGAGGCAGCGAGGATGATGGTAGATAGGTACGAGAGGAAAGAATACAGTGGAAAAGCACCCATGGACCTAGATGAAACTTTCATGCATGTGATTAGCAATCTGGTGATTAGTGAGAAGGTCATGACTCAGTCCTTGGACCAAATGGATGATAGGTTGAATATAGGGAGCATGTCGGGAACACAAGCCCTACATACAACATAGGGGAACTTAGGGGCAGGCAACAGACCCCATTCACCTACTCACACATACACTTCTTTGAGTAGGATGCCCAGGCCGTTATTCCCACACTTCCAGAGGGCACCCCTGGGAGCAACACAACAATCGATAACAAAGAGGCAACCCACACAGGTAGAGAATATTATTGATTATAGGACAAAGTATGCAGCATTGGGACCATATTTCTATCAGGACATTACCCTAGTCAAGTACCATGGACTTAGGCTTAGGAACCATCCTAGAGATACTCAAAGGGGAGGATAGTAGCAGCAGCAGCAGGGGAATAACATAGACTTCTTCTGAAAAGTTGGTAAACTCACTATACCTTCTTTCGATGGGTTATCCAAATGCATTGCTAGATCTTGGGCACAACAACTGGACACATACTACAAGCTCAACCAGATGACAGAGATTGAGGCCATCGATTTCGCTACCCTTCATTTGGAGGGTGAGGCACATGAGTGGTGGCATCATGGACTAGTGACGTTGGGTCACAGTCACATCACTTCTTACAGGGAGTTCACAGAGAGGATCATGGACAAGTTTGATAGAAGGGATCCAGAGATCCATTTCAGGGACTTAGCTCAATTGAGGCAGTCTGGGACACCATAGGCATTCATCACAGAGTTCCAAAGGGTATCTATAGAGGTGACATATATTTCAAATCCCAGGTTGGTCATGCTTTTCATAGAGGGGATAAAAAAACCCTTGAGAGGATGGGAAAAGGCCTACATGACTCACACATTACAAAATTGCATCCTATGCATTAGAGATCTAGCAGACTGAGTGCCAAAAACTAAAATTCTAGCCAAACCCTGTGTTCCATAGAAGGACAGAGACATGAAGGCATTCTATAGAGAATGGAAGGGAAAGGAGAAGTTGGATGATGAGACGAGCCGAGAGATTATGAGGAAGAAGCTATGCTTCACCTGCAAGGACCCCTGGATCCCTGGCCACAGGTGCATGGGCAAGGGAGAGATCCATTATATGGAGGTGGAATTAAAGAATGTGGACAATGACATGAGGTAACAAGACAGTGGATCCACTATATTAGAGGAGGATCCATCAAAGGTGGAGGAGAAACCTCCACTAAGACCATCAACATTGGTAGGGGAACAACCACCAATAGTACCACAACCTCGTGATAAGGCTAACAAGCGGGCACCAACAAAGGGAGGATTCATAGCAACCCTTTCTGGTATTCCCAGGTATGACATGCTCTGGATCGGAGGGACTATTCAAGGACAACGAGAAATTGCCTTGATAGATGGAGGGGTCACCCACAACATCAATGATGCTTCATTGATATTGAGGCAAGCACTTCAGACAAAGGAGTTTGAGGGGTTTGATGTTGCAGTAGCATATGGCCACACAGTGGAGTGTATAGATATAATCCCAGACTTGGAGGTAAATCTAGGTAACTACACCATGAGAGACACATTTTATGTAGTTTATCTATCTGACATAGATGTGGTTTTGGGAGTCCAGTGGTTGATCACCTTGGGAGGGATCACGACCAGATACCAAACCCTTTATATGGGATTTAGAGACAATGAGGGGAAGAGGATTGTGCTAAGGGGTATGTCGATAGGAGCACCCAGGACAGTTTTGGCCAAGAGGATGGAGAGGATCTTCAGGGATGGGGAGGTAGCTTATGCAGTAGAGTGCTTAATCACCACACATAGGGATTCAGATGGTTAGCAACAGTATCATATAGAGATCAATACTTTTGGGGGGTGACATCAATAGGTTTTTGGTCCAATTCCCCCAGGGAGACCACCTGATAGGGGGTTTGAGCACACCATTGAGTTGGATGAGGGTGATAAACCCATGATTATGACACCCTATCATCATCCTCAGAGGTTCAAGGATGAGATAGAGAAAGCAATCAAGGAATTTCTAGTGATGGGACACATTATAACCAACAGTAGTCCATTTGCTTCTCCATTTGTCTTAGTCCTGAAGAAGGATGGTACCATGAGGAAGTGTATAGACTACCGGGATTTGAACAAGAAAACCATAAAAATGCGGTATCCTATCCCACACATTGATGAGTTGATGGACGAACTACATGGGGAATTTTTTTTCTCTAATATTGATCTACACTCTAGATATCATCAGATCCGCATTCGAGAGCAGTACATAGAGAAGATGACATTTTGATGCCACTTTGGCCATTTTCAGTTTTTGATTATTCCATTTAGGCTAACCAATGCACCAACTACATTTCGGTCTTGCATGAACCATATTTTCAGGGATCACTTGAGGAAATCATTATTTGTACTCTTCGACGACATCTTGGTCTACAAAAATACATGGTAGGAGCACCTAAGGCACTTGGATGAGGTACTCAACATCATGGGGTCACAATCACTATATGCCAAGGAGTCAAAGTGTGAGTTTGGCATGAAAGAGATTCTATATTTGGGCCACATTATCAGCGCACAAGGGGTATAGGTGCACCAGGATAAGATCAGGTCCATTTTGGATTGGCCAATGCCCAAGAACATGACAATGTTGAGGATTTTATTTGGGCTATGCAACTATTATAGGAGGCTTGTGAGAGGTTTTTCATAGTTGGGGGCACCACTCACCGATCTCACCAGATAGGGGGCCTTCATCTGGATTGATGAGTCATAGAAGGAATTTGATCACATGAAGGAAGTCATGGGCACATGCCCAGTGTTAGAATTTCCGGACTTCACGCTACCATTTGTATAGGAGTGTGATGCATCATGAGAGGGGATCGAATCAGTGTTGATGTAGGGGGGACACCCCATTGAGTTTGAGAGTAAGAATCTCAATCGGCCTGAGAGGTTGTACTTGATCTATGACAAGGAAATTCTTGCAATCATGCATGCCTTGACCAAATTCAAACAATACTTGGTGGGCAACAAATTTGTGGTCAAGACAGACCATAACAGCTTGAAGTATTTCCTTGAGCAAAAGAATCTTAGTGAACATCAGAAGAAGTGGGTGATAAAGGTCCAGGCCTTTGATTTTTACATAGAGCATGTTAAGGGTCAGAAGAACATTGTGGCAGATGCATTATTTAGGAGACAAAAATCGTGTTCCCTTATGGAGATTTCAGCAGATTGGAAATCCCACTTGTTAGTGGAATATTCCAAGAAAAAATTTGCTTGTGAGATTTTGAATGGGCAGGTACGGGACAACAGGTACAAATTCATTGATGACATCATCTTCTACAAAGACTGAGTCTATCTAGTGCTAGTATTAGATCTCAAGAAGAATATTTTGGCTGCAGTACATGACTCCCTACTAGCAGGTCATCAGGGGTTTTTCAAAACCTACAGGAAATTCCAAGAGAGATTCTCTTATAAGGGTCTCAAACAGGATGTGATGAGACATATCAGTGAGTGTGTGACTTGTCAGCAGAACAAGTTAGAGAAGACTCTTCTAGTAGGGTTACTTCTTCCACTTCCCACTCCAGAACATAAATGGGAAAGCATCTCCATGGAATTCATTACAGGCCTACCCAAGGTTCAGGTTAAGGATTGTATCTATGTTGTGGTCGAAAAATTGACCAAGTTTTCACATTTCTATGCCATTTCGACACATTACAATGTAGTACAGGTGGCTGATCTATTTTTTAGAGAGGTTTTCAGGCTTCATGGGTTGCCACAGAACATCGTGAGTGATAGGGACAATCGATTTATCGACATATTTTGGAGGGAGTTATTCAAATTGGTGGGGAAAGAGTTGACACCCAGCACCAGTTACCTACATCATACTGATGGACAAACAGAGATAGTCAACAAGTGGGTTGAGGGTTACTTGAGGAACAACGTGAATGGATAGTAGAGAGGATGGGTGAGGTGGCTACATCTAGGAGAGCATTGTTACAACACCACCTTTGACATGTCCATCAACATGACCTGCTTCTGAGCATTATATGGGTATGATGATCCCACTTTGATTGAATTGGTTTTCAGATATAGTTGGGCTCCCAAATCCAATTAATGGATCGTAAAGAGTCATGATATTCTCAAAGTACTCAAAGAGAATCTACAAATGACACAGAATCGATAGAAGGTAAGTGCAGACAGACATAGGATAAAGCGTAGCTTCGAGGTTGGGGATTTAGTATTCTTGATGATACAACCTTATAGGAAGTCATATCTAAAGAAGAGTGGGGCGTAAAAGATCAATCCCAGGTTCTATGGGCCTTACAGGATCATACGTAGGGTAGGAAAATTTTCCTACGAGTTAGAGCTTCCCAATGGGAGTCAGATTCACAATGTGTTCCACGTTTCTTGTCCCAAGAAAGTCATGGGACAATTCATCAACACTTCAGAGGAGCTTCCACATTTGTATGAGGAGGGGCATCTAGATTTGGTTTCAGAGGAGGTTCTGGAGTTATGAGAGTGGATATTGAGGAGCAAGGTCATCAGGGAGTGTTTGATCAAATGGAGAGGGCTTCCAGTGGAGGATGCTACTTGGGAGAGTGAGTAGGTTTTTCATCACCCTGGATTGGTATTGCTTGAGGACAAGAAATCTTGGGAAGGGAGGACTATAATGTCCCTTTCCAAGTAGGAGCTCCAAAGAGGAGGGCTTAGTAGTCTAAAAATCCCCGTTAGACTATAGTCAGGGAGATTCAGGGGAAAAACAAGGTCACTTGATGTTACTTTACTAGAGAAGATTGTAATTTGAAAGCGACATTAAGTGAAAAGTGGGTAAAAGCACCTTAAGTGATTTTGAGCTAAAAATAGAAGGGTGCATAAGTGAGGGAGATAAATTTATAATTCAATGGATAATTAGGGTTTTGGAAAGGTATATGAGGATAAAAGCAACCTAATTCCTCATTATGAATATTTTATAATTTGAGAGTGAGCTCTAAAGCGACTTCACAGATTCAAGTGAATCAGTGACTTTGTGGATTCCAGGGGGAATGCACCCAGAGTTTTATTTCAATGTTGAGAGACACACCCAAGTCACCAAGGAAATCATACAGATCTTCCATCGATCTTTAGGAGCAGATACACAGGTTGAAGCAACATGGGTGCACTTAATCAGGGTGAGGGCGCAACTTCTAAGGAGACTTAGAGATTCGACTTATCCCAACCATGGAGAATCCATGGCTTCCCTTCCAAACCAGTTGAGAGGAAGGCAAGTTGCATCTATTGACTTGTTTCTCATCATATTCCAATGGAGAAATAATCTGGGGCGCATCAGTTGTCCAGTGAGGGCACAACTCTTGAGGAGACACACACATGGTTCCATAGAGTTCACCGGACCTGATCCAGGGAAACCCTTCTGGCCCATTAAAAAGGATCCTATGACACTCAAATTGATACTATTATAACCATATTTTTATGGTGGAATCTCTAGGGTGCATTTATTGGAAGCAGTTGGGGTGAAACCCCCTAGGGGGATCCATTTGGGGTCTGTACAGATCAGTAGAGGGCTGATATTCAGTTGGAAAGAAACCAATAGTGTGTATGAGGTCATCATGCATTATTTGAGATAGGTTACAGGCATATCCGAGGAGTTTACCCACCAGGGAAAACTTTCCAGTCTTGCAACAATTTTCGTATGAGTTGTCGTAGCATGCAAAAGATCCTACAACTCATCCATTGATCCAACAAAATTCTTCGATTTCTGGGTATCATTGTTTTAGTTTGATTAGTGTATTCCGGCTAATATCCTTTTGTCTCTGATCTAATCGAGAGATTTATTTTACTTAGCCGCATGTGACATTGTATTCAGTCTTATTTCATAATACATAGATTGTAGTTGTCATGTGTTCTTTATCTATTTGCATGCTTGATTATATATCGTTAACAATTGTTCCACATGCAAAATCACCATGCATGTTAAAAATAAATTACTAAATGCATCAAAAAACCCAAAGTGTATCAGTTCTGAAAACAAATAATAGGCAATGGATGCACATATTCTGATCTACAGAATTAGGGATATTATAGTGCTAACACATTTGGGCCTTAGGGTTTAAAACTTAAAGAGAAGGATTGATAAAGTGCAATCATTTTTGGGATCTAGCAACCTTTTCTCCCTTCTTGATACTTCAACTAGGTCAAGAAATCAAGTGTATAGGGATAAAATCCTAAATTGTTATCACTTTATGGCTTTAGGATGCTAACCTTAGCAAGGAGATTTCACCAATTTTGAACAAGAATAACCTTGTGAGAGGTGGAAGCACTTATTCTCCTCTCTTAGTTTTTTACCAAGCAATGCATCTAGAATAAAGAAGCAATATTCACCATGTAACATAACATCATAAAGATAAATTGCAGAAAATCAACTTACTTTAGCCAAGATACCATGAGACAAAACCCTAATTGCAGAAAATTCTTCTTCAAAATCAACAAAAGCTTCCACAAAATTATCCTCAAAGCATAGTGCATTAAGTTTAAGATCTAGATAGCCAAAAGAGGGCCAAACTTTTAGACTTACTCTCACAAATGGTGGGTGATGATAAATGATAAAATGAAATGAGGTGGTCCTTTATTTATATGAGGCCATCTTAACCAATTTGTCCACATAAAATTGTCAACAACAAAATAGAAGAGGGTTGACCCCCTTTATTTTCCTCTCTAATATGAAAAAATGAAATATGCATAAAATAAAACCCTAAAAGGGTGGCTTCATACCCTAGAAGGGTGTTGTAGGGCCCAATAATATGACGTTCAACATCAATGAGTGGAATGTTCAGCCTCCAAAGGCTATGTGTCATGATATTGTGTGCAAATTAGCCATGGCATGAGTCTTCTCGGGTCAAACCACCTCTAGAACCACGTTATCCATCAAACCCCAACCCAAATGGTGATTGTGTCAAGTGATAGAAAGTGACATCATAGGCCTCCAAAGGCCACATCCAAGTGCAAGGAGGGTGCAATCTCATCATCAAGTGATGTCAAGATGTATCGAAAGGAAATGTACTTCATATTCAACAGTCTCCCACATGTGGGGTATGGCATCCATCTTATGGGTGTAATATCCTTAAATATTAGAATATTAAATTCTAATTGAACTTGGAAATAAATTTTCATTTTTAGAAAATTCAAATTTGGAAATTATTTTCCATTTATGGAAAATCCGAATTTGGAATTTTTATTGTTGTAATTAATTATTTGATGATTGTTGGGAAAAGATTTGACTTGCCCAACTAACCTCTTTTATTTTGACACATGTGAAAGACAAACTTTTAATAAATTAAATGCTGGAAGACAAATGGAACAACTAGGTTAAAAATAGTTGACCATGAATCCATGAGTGGGGAACATGTTTAAGTTACCTCAAGATTGATTTTTACAAGTGGAAAACGTGCAATTTGATCACTAGCAGCCCCTAAAAATCATGGATTTGTAAAGTTGTGAATTTCCCAAGGAGGGAAGGAAATACTTAGGCACAAGGATGCATATAAAAACAACATATGGAGAAGGCAGGACGTTGCTTAGTATGATGGGGGGGAAATAAACTATTTGATGTTATGAGCACTGTTAGTGTGAGGCAAAGGAATTTTTTGATCTGTGAATGGTGACTGTAGCTATGGAGGATCATTCAATTTGCCCTTATGGACTCATAGTCAGGCTAGGGGGTGAAAAGGGCAAGTGAACTTGGTTGTTCTATTCTATGGTTGGGTGGGACGTGGTTGTTCCATTTGTATTCCAGCATCAGGTTTCAAATATGTATCTCAAATTGTATTCCTTGTCAATGTTATATTTATGATTATCATTTGTTAGGAATATGATTGACTGTGTATACATGAATGAGATAAATTCTTAAGGGACTGTATGATCATGTTTTCCTATGGCTTATCATAGTTAAATAATACTGGAAATATTGGTTGTTTGAGATATTAT
>JASDQU010241530.1:200624-221207 GCA_032191745.1 Picea mariana
TATGGATAGTATTATTGTGAGGGTATCCATATGACAATCTATATGATAAACGATATGAGTCGTTATGGTTAATGTTACGAATAGACTATATGATAGTCTATAGTAGACATTGTTGATCGGAGCTAGGAGAATTATGTAGAAGTGGACGATAGAGGATTAACAATAGTCTATTATGCACTATATTATGGATAGCATGTCTTGACATAGACATGGTGGTTATTTTAAGGGCCATGGAAATCCTGGTCACGATTTTCTTATATACAAATAAGTGTATAATTCCAGTCCAATAATGATGATAAATCCGCTATGCATACAATAAATAAATAAAGATATGTTAATGGATTATCTCTGTGTCACAATCAAATATTGGAGAGTCAAGGAACTTTAATGTCCCCTAACAAAAAAATTATTATTTGGGAAATTTGGGGTACATTAGATATGGTATCAGAGTTGAAGGTGACAACACTTGGACCTCAGGGCAAGGACAAATTATTTTAAGTTTTTAATTTATGTTGAAGAAAAACTAACAAATATGTTTAATATTACAAGCAAAAAAATTGTTGGTTTGTTGTGATAATGTTAGCACAGAATGAAGAAGAAATCAGACCTGAAGAGAATCCAAATCAAGGAATTCCTAAAGAACTAGGGCATAACAACAAAGGAAGTTCAACCACCCAGGTTTTGGAAACAATGAAAAACCTCATCGTGGAATTACAAGTGTTTAAAGAAGATAATGAAAAGATGAAAAAGGCACAGGAAGAATAGTTAGAAATAAATGAAATGTTGTTGCACAGTATAGTAACCAAGAAGATCCCAAAGGACAATGACAAAGAGGAAGAAGTCAACAAAAGGTCCTCTAAAAACTCTGGTCATGAAACAGGAAATGAGAATAGTTCTTCTGAAGACACACCCATGACAGGAAACAAAACAACTACAGGAAGAAAAAGAAAACAAGTAGATCACTTGGAAGGTGAATTCAAGAAAATAAAACCATCCACCTTTGACGAAGAATCAAGGATAGGTGAAGAGGCTGAAGCATGGCTACTAGATATAAAGAAATACTTCCAGATTTAAAATTACTCTAGTAATATGAAAGTCAGAATGGCCATTTACAACTTGAACGGAAAAGCAAGTATCTGGTGGCAAGACCTGAAATTGGCTAAGGGATTGAAAGAGAAACAAATGGAATGGTTAGATTTTAAGAAATATTTCAAAAAGCAATATTTTTCAGAAAGATATTACGAAAGAAAGACTAAGGAATTCTACAAGCTAAGACTCGGACAAATGACCATGGACGATCTGATAAATAAATTTCTAGAACTATTTAGATTTGTACCATACATCAAGGAAGAAAAAGTAAAGATACAACGATTCTTAAGATGTCTACCACAGTCGTACAAACACAAAATTGAATTTGACAATCCCAAGACTTTAAATGAAGTGTTTAGAAAGGCTCAGATGTGCTATGATCAGTAGAAACAGAGGTCTAAAATTCCCAAGGCATGGAAGGACAAGAAATGAGACAAAATAAATCAGCTAAAGAAAGGCTTCCAACCAGCCCCTTTCCGGAATATGGAAAAAAGTTTCCAAAAGGACTATCATTCCAACACCCAGAGTGCTCAACGGGGAGGTAAACAAGTTAACCTAGGAGTCAAGAAAGTTGGGGACAACCCCAGAGAACCATTGAAGTGTTGGGAGTGTGGAGAACCTCAATTGAGGAGAAATTGTCCACGCTTAATTTCCACGGCAAGAACTACAGTCCATTACCTGCAAGAATCTTCGACAATAGGAGATATGGGCATAAGCATGCACATAATTAATGCACTTGTGGATGGAAGGAATGTTGATCATCAATCCACTATCATGGAGGTTGAAGGTAAAATTCATGATAACCACATTTCCATATTAATTGACCCAGGAGCTAGTCTGAGTTATGTTACTCCTGGTTTAGTTGAATTAAAAAAAATTCAAGAAAATAAAGCATGATAAGTCCTGGTTAGAATAGTTAGCAACAAGGACCAAGAGAAAAGTAACAAATTTTATTCATGAATGTGAACTCAGCATAGACGGTAAAAGTTCAGAGTAGATCTGAACATTTTACCTTTCAGATCTTACGATATAATCATTGGAATGGATTGTTTAGAGAAACATAAAGTAATATTAAATTGTTACAAAAAATCACTTATTTACAACGACGAAAACAACACAGTTAGGACGATACAAGGGATCAGAAAACCAGTTTCAGTTAGGCAGATATTAGCGATGCAGTTTAAGAAATGTATGAACAAAGGTTGCCAAGTTTATGTTGTTCAGGTAACTATTCTGTTAGAAAAGGAAAACAAACCCAATTTAGATGACTTTGCAGTCCTACATGGGTTTAGAGATGTATTTGTGGATGAAATACCAGAACTACCTCCAAGAAGAGAGATAGATTTCTCTATCGATCTACTACCTAGATCTGCTCTGATATCTAAGGCACCCTATAGAATGAGTTTTCGCGTATTCACGGAACTAAAAATTCAGCTACAAGAACTGTTAGATAAAGAATATATTAGACCAAGTGTCTCACCTTGGGGAGCACCGGTTCTCTTCGTTAAAAAGAAATATGGGACCTTGAGACTATGCATTGACTATCGACAACTAAATAATATGACGATCAAGAATAAGTATCCTTTACCCAGAATTAACGATCTGTTTGATCAAGTTGGAGGAGAAAGGATCTTCTCTAAGTTAGATTTAAGTTCTGGTTATCACCAAGTCAAAATTAAAAACAAAGATATAAATAAAACAACATTTAGAACACGTTACAAACACTATGAGTTTGTATTTATTTCATTTGGTCTTACTAATGCACTAGCAAGCTTTATGTGTTTGATGAATAGTATATTCAGTCAATATATGGATAAATTTGTGTTGGTGTTTATCGATGATATTTTAGTTTACCCAAAGACGGAAGAAGAACATGAAGAACATCCGAAAATAGTATTGCAGACCTTAAGGAAACACAAGTTATGTGCGAAGTTTGATAAGTGCGACTTCTACCAAAAAAGGATACAATACCTAGAACACGTGATATTGAAAGAGGGTATTGCAGTGGATCCAGAAAAGATAAAAGCCATTATGGAATGGCCTATCCCTAAGGATGTAGCAGACATCACATCATTCGTGGGAATTATCGGTTATTACCGAATATTTATCAAAGGAGTTTCTAAGGTCGTGTATCCAATTACATCCCTACAAAAAAAGGGAATAAGATTTACTTGGTCACAAAAGTGTCAGGAAAACTTTGATAAATTAAAAGGATTATTAACTACAACACCTATCCTAAGGTTAACGGATCCCGATAAAGATTTTACAGTTTGCATGGATGCAAGCTAAGAAGGCTTGGGAGGTGTCCTAACACAACATGGGCACGTCATCTGTTATGAATCATGTAAACTGAAAGAACATGAACGCAATTATGTTACACATGATTTGGAGTTAGCATCTGTATTTCATGCGTTGAAAATGTGTCAATATTATTTAATGGGGAGAAGGTTTCTGCTATTAACCGACAACAGTGGTGTAAAGTTTTTATTCAGTCAACCAGACCTCAACGCAAGGCAAGCGAGATGGCTAGCCTTTTTAAGTGAATTTGATTTCAAAGTCAGACACATCAAAGGCAAAGAAAACAAAGTTGCAAATGACCTAATTTGGAGAACAAACGAACTTTTTGAGATAAGTGTTAGCAAAGAAGAAAATAAAATCAAACAAAGAATAAAATCTGCAAGCTGTAATGACGAAAAATACATCAAAACAGCAACAAAATTACAAGAAAATGCAGAAAAACTAAAAAAAAAAACATATCTAAGTTTAGATAAAAATGGACTGCCAAGGTTCAAAACCAGGTTGTACATACCTAACTCTGTTGATTTAAAATCAACAATTCTTGACGAATTGCACAAAAGGTCGTATTCTGGTCATCCAGGATACCAAAAAATGATAACAACCTTAAGAAAATTATTTTATTGGCCTAACATGAAGAGTGAAACAAATGAATATTTATCTAAATGCTTAGATTGTCAACAGGTAAAGGCTGAACATCAGCATCCAGCCGGTATGCTACAACCTCTACCTACACCAGAATGGAAGTGGAAGATTATCTCCTTGGACTTCATCACAAGTTTTCCTAAGACTCAAAAGAAAAATTACTTGATTATGGTAGTGATTGATAAACTTAACAAATCTACACATTTTATACATGTGAAATTTACTTATAAAGAAATTAATATTGCTGAAATTTTTATGAAAGAAATATTTAGATTGCATGGAATTCCTAAGATGGTGATCTCCGATAGATATGTCAAATTTACGTCAAAGTTTTGGAAGGAATTGTTTGCAGGATTGGATACTAACCTGAATTTCATCATGAGCTACCATCCACAAATAGATGGACAAACTGAACAAACGAATCAGATTGTGGAAGACATGTTACGAATGTACGTGAGAACAAAACCAACTAAGTGGGAGGAGCACCTACACTTAGTTGAATTTTCTTACAATAATGGCTATCAGACATCAGCCAAGATGAGTCCCTTCGAAGAATTATATGGAAGGAAATGCACAACCCCGATTAGCTAGGATAATCCAGTTGATAGGATTATGATGCGACCAGAAATGCTCCAGGAAATGGAGAAAATGGTAAAAAGGGTACAACGGAATTTAAAGGAGTCCCGGGACCGACAAAAAAGATACACAGATTTAAAAAGGAGGCACCAGGAATTTCAAATTGGGGACCATGTATATCTGAAAGTAAAAGCAAGGAGGAGCTCTCTAAAGCTAGGAAATTGTTCAAAGTTGGTGCCCATGTTTTGTGGCCCCTTCGAGATTTTAACTCGAATTTGACCCGTGGCGTATCAACTAGCATTTCCTGCAAACATAAAAGTTCATAATGTTTTTCATGTTTCCTTATTAAAAAAGTATATTCATGATCCTACTCACATCATTGATTGGAACATGGTGCAGGTGGAACCAAAAGACGAGTTCCAAGAAAAACCTCTGCACATTCTGGATAGGAAAGAAACAATACTATGGAACAGAGACATCACCCAGATAAAAGTGCAATGGAAGCACCTTATCCCTGAGGAGGCCACTTGGGAATTGGAGGAATATTTGTGGAAATATTATCCAACCCTATTTCAAGAGAGGAATGAACATTGGGGACAATTTTGTACTTAAGGGGGAGAGGATGTAATATCCTCAAATATTAGAATATTAAATTCTAAGTGAACTTGGAAATAAATTTCCATTTTTTGGAAAATTCGAATTTGGAAATTATTTGTCATTTATGGAAAATCCGAATTTGGAATTTTTATTGTTGTAATTAATTATTTGATGATTGTTTGGCAAATATTTGACTTTCCCAACTAACCTTCTTTATTTTGACATGTGTGAAAGACAAACTTTTAATAAATTAAATGATGGAAGACAAATGGAACAACCAGGTTAAAAATAGCTGACCATGACTTCATGAGTGGGGAACAGGTTTGAGTTACCTCAAGGCTGATTTTTACAAGTGTAAAATGTGGAATTTGATCACTAGAAGCCCCTAAAAATCAAGGATTTTTAAAGCTGTGAATTTCCCAAGGAGGGAAGGAAAGACCTAGGCACAAGAATGCATATAAAAACAACATATGGAGGAGGCAGAATGTTGCTTAGTATGTTGGGGGGGAAGAAACTATTTGTTGTTATGAGCATTGTTAGTGTGAGGCAAAAGAATTTTTTGATTTGTTGATGGTGACTGTAGCTAAGGAGGATCATTCAGTTTGCCCTTATGGACTCATGGTTAGGCTAGGGGGTGAACATGGCAAGTGAACTTGGTTGTTCTATTCTATGGTTAGGTGGAACGTGGTTGTTCCATTTGTATTCCAGCATCAGGTTTCAGATATGTATCTCAGCTTGTATTCTTTGTCAATGTTATATTTATGATTATCATTTGTTAGGAATATGATTGACTGTGTATACATGAATGAGATCAATTCTTAAGGGACCATATGATCATGTTTTCCTATCGCTTATCATAGTTAAATGATACTGGGAATATTGGTTGTTTGAGATATGATGGTGGTATATATATAGATATAGATATATGCTCATACAAAAAGAAAACCATTGGATTATATATATAATTTTGCATTGTTATTCAAATCTGTACATAACAATCACTATAGAGAAATGGTGCAATAAGGAATAAACTTAGATGGTGTGTTTACCAAGTTGAAAACATGTAAAGAATAGGTAAAATAATAACAGTCCATATATATTCTTTATATTATCTATCACCACAGAAATATAGTGATTCAATAGACTACAAGTGTATTGCAAAAGTAGTTGGCATATTCAAATGAACCTTGTTCAAAGTATTTTACAAAAAATACCTTTGTATTCAATCGATCATGGTTTAAATATTACAGTTGGAGTGCCATAGACCAAAGACTCCACAAACCCTTGTTTTTTTCAACAAAACTCTAAGAAAGTGTACACAAAATCTGGTTATAACCGAAGTTAATGTGCACAAAGACATGGAACTCGAATACCTTTCGAGTAAGATGATTCCTTCATTTGACTTCGCCAACTTGTGAAACCTGCAAAGGAAGTAATAGGGGGTTTAGTAAACTGTGCTAACATTTTAATTCTATGGAGATCAAAAAATAAGAATAATTCAAGGACAATACTTAGCTTGAGTCTGGCGAAGAATTAGATCATGTTTTGTTCTTGTGCGACAATCTGTCCACGATCGAGGAGGAGGAGGAGTGGACCCAAAATAGACTGATGGGTACCCTCGAAAAACAGACAAGGGTACCAACATTAATTACATGTATCCGTGCATAGAATTTTCCACATATAAAATAGAGAGAGGCGACAATAAATAACTAGCATCAAAATAGAGTATGCATAGATTAATCAAACATGAAGCACACATTTATATTTCTCTGAACCCTGTGTATATTCACATTAAATCAATAAACATCCATAAGATGTGCATATGATGTGACCTGTGTTTTGTTCACAATGAACCACAAAATTTAAATAACCTTACAGCAAGGACACAATACATATATTGAAGCCTGACTGTGCAAAAATGTGCTCGAACCATTTTCATAAACGATTTAGTTCTATCAGACGAGAGATCAAGTGGTTGTGGGATAATCCATGATCCTTCCCAGTAGAGA
Organism: Picea mariana; assembly: GCA_032191745.1. NCBI lineage: Eukaryota > Viridiplantae > Streptophyta > Pinopsida > Pinales > Pinaceae > Picea > Picea mariana. The sequence goes on from JASDQU010241530.1 coordinate 207,836, forward strand.
ATTATTTTTACCACCAGAGGGTACAAGCAAGTGTTGTGTTCAAGCGAATTACATTGATATTTATATACACAGTAGGTAAACACGAATTTCCCACAGATGGATTAATACTGCTATTTATATACACAGAGCGTAGAATACGAAATCCCGCAAAGGGTTACTATTTATATACACAAAGCGTAGACTATGAATTCCCAGAGAGGGTTACTATTTATATACACAGAGAGTAGACTATGAATTCCCACAGAGGGTTACTATTTATATACACAGAGCATAGACTACGAATTCCCATAGAGGGTTACTATTTATGTACACAAAGCGTAAATTACAAATCCCCACGGAGGGATAATACAACTATTTATATACATAGAGTGTAAATTATGAATTCCCACAGAGGGTTAACATTGTTATTTTATATACACATAAGGTAAATACAAATTTCCCACAGAGGGTTAGTATTGTCTTATATTCAACAGAGTGCATTTCTTACGAAGCGTCAACAACAAGTAAGTCTGAATAATGGCAAGTAGTGTAGAAAGTCTTGGGATCCCTAGATGAGTCCCAAAGGGTAATAATAATAGTATTACAACGACGAATAAAAGGGAAAACGCAGAGGGTCTAACATTAAAATGATTCGGGCCACAGTTAGACTGGGAAAGGACCATGATGAGTATAGATTAGAAGCCTAACAACAACCAAGAGGGAAACGCAATAACTCTCCAAAACCAAAACCATAAACCTGGTGGAAATCATGGGTAGCAAATGCATATGGGCATAACCATCAATCCTCAAACAGAGAAAGGAAACATGAGGCCTGTTAACTAATTACATTTGCATAAAACACATATTACATCATGGGATGATTCTCACAGAGGTCATAAACAATGAAACTGTTTACTTATTTGGCGCGTAGAGAACCTCGGGCATGCATTTCCCTTTTTCCATCGTGCACCAGAGCCGAACCTCACCAAACGCATCGGTCATGTTTCAAATGCATAGACAAAACTCATGTTACAGGGCCAAAGGGGGGAAACAATGAAAAAATGTTACCTCGAAGGCCTTGCGAGAGGAGTGATAGCAGTTGGTACACCCTATGTATTTGCCATGTGAAGTCAAGGGAGGTGGCGAGCCCACGTTGGGTAATATCACCTAAGTGTCAAGTCTGGAGGGTACGAGACAGGTCTCCCCATTAATGGACCAGGCCAGGATTAAATCCCTACAGGACCCGACCTATCAGCCACCATTAAAACAATTCGAACCCATTTATTGATGAGTTATGTTGCCAGTCGGGTAGGGTTGCTAACAATGTTATGGCATATGTTCGTTGCATTATACTAAAGTCATACGTTTTTATGGTACCCATACAATAGATTATACGTAAACAATATATGTATTGTTATGGATAGTGTTCAGATTATGGAGTCCACATAATAGTCTATGTGTTAAACGATATGTATGTTGTTAAGGATAGTGGTATTGTTAGAGTATCCATATGATAATTTAGGTGGTAAACTATATATATATATATATTGTTATGGATAGTATTATTGTGAGGGTATCCATATGACAATCTATATGATAAACGATATGTGTCGTTATGGTTAATTTTATGGATAGACTATATGATAGTCTATAGTCTATAGTATACATTGTTGATCGGAGCTAGGATAATTATGTAGGAGTAGACAATAGAAGATTAATGATAGTCTATTATGTGTTATATTATGGATAACATGTCTTGACATAGACATGGTGGTTATTCTAAGGGCCATGAAAGTCTTGGTCGCAATTTTCTTCAATACAAAAAAGTGTATAATTTCAATCCAATAACGACGATAAATCTGCTATGCATACAATAAATAAATAAAGATATGTTAATTGATTATCTTTGTGTCACAATCAAATATTGGAGAGTCAAGGAACTTTAATGTCCCCTAACAAAAACAAAATTATTTGGGAAATTTTGGGTACATTAAATATGGTATCAGTGCTGAAGGTTACATCACTTGGACCTCAAGGCAAGGAAAAATTATTTTAAGTTTTTAATTTTTTGTGAAGAAAAACTAACAAATATGTTTAATGTTACAAACAAAAAAATTATTGGTTTGTTGTGATAATGTCAACACAGAATGAAGAAGGAATCATACCTGAAGAGAATCCAAATCAAGGACCTCCTAAAGAACTAGGGCATAACATCGAAGGAAGTTCAGCCACCCAGGTTTTGGAAACAATGAAAAACCTCATCGTGGAATTACAAGTGTTTAAAGAAGATAATGAAAATATGAAAAAGGCACAAGAAGACCAGTTAGAAATAAATGAAATGTCGTTGCGTAGTATAGTAACCATGAAGATCCCAAACGATAATGACAAGGAGGAAGAAGTCAGCAAAAGGTCCTCTAAAAACTCTGGTCATGAAACAAGAAATGAGAATAGTTCTTTCGAAGACACACCCATGACAGAAAACAAAACAACTACATGAAGAAAAAGAAAACAAGTAGATCATCTGGAAGGTGAATTCAAGAAAATAAAACCATCCACCTTTGATGGAGAATCAAGGATGGGTGAAGAGGTTGAAGCATGGCTACTAGATATAAATAAATACTTCCAGATTTACAATTACTCTAGTAATATGAAAGTCAGAATGGCCATTTACAACTTGAAGGGAAAAGCAAGTATTTGGTGGCAAAACCTAAAATTGGCTAACGAATTGAAAGAGAAACAAATGGAATGGTCAGATTTTAAGAAATATTTCAAAAAACAATATTTGTCAGAAAGCTATTACAAAGGAAAGACTAAGGAATTCTACGAGCTAAGACTCAGAAAAAGGACATGGACGATCTGATAAATAAATTTCTAGAACTATTGAGATTTGTACCATACATCAAGGAAGACAAAGTAAAGATACAATGATTCTTAAGTTGTCTACCATAGTCGTACAAAGACATAATTGAATTTGAAAATCCCAAGACTTTAAATGAAGTGTTTATAAAGGATATGATGTGATATGATCAATACAAATAGAGGTATGAAATTCCCAGGGCATAGAAGGACAAGAAACAGGACAAAATAAATCAGCGAAAGAAAGGCTTCCAACCATCCCCTTTCCGAAATATGGAAAAAAGTTTCCAAAAAAGGAATATCATTCCAAAACCCAGAGTGCTCAAGGGGGAGGTAGAATAGTTAACCTAGGAGTCAAGAAAGTTGGGGACAACCCCAGAGAACCATTGAAGTGTTGGGAGTGTGGAGAACCTCACTTGAGAAGAAATTGTCCACACTTAATTTCCATGGAAAGAACTACAGTCCATAACCTGCAAGAAGCTTTGACAATAGGAGATATGGGCATAAGCATGCACATAATTAATGCAGTTGTGGATGGAAAGCCAGTTGAACATCAATCCACTATCACGGAGGGTGAAGGTAAAATTCATGATAATCACATTTCCATATTAATTGACCTAGGAGATAGTGTGAGTTATGTTACTCCTGGTTTAGTTGAATTAAACAAACTCAAGAAAATAAATCATGCTAAGTATTGGTTAGTACAGTTAGCAACAGGGACCAAGAGAAAAGTAAAAGATTTTATTCCTGAATGTGAACTCAGCATAGACGATCAAAGTACAAAGTTACAACTAAACATTTTACCTTTGGTATCTTACGATATAATCATTGGAATGGAATGGATAGAGAAACATAAATTAATATTAAACTATTATGAAAAATCACTTATTTACACAGACGAAAACAACACAGTTGGGACGATACAAGGGATCAGAAAACTAGTTTTGGTTAGGCAGATATCAGCCATGCAGTTTAAGAAATGTATGAACAAATGTTGCCAAATTTATGTTGTTCAGGTAACTATTCTGCTAGAAAAGGAAAAAAAACCTAGTTTACAGAACTTTGCAGTCCTACATGGGTTTATAGATGTATTTGTGGATGAAATACTAGAACTACCTCCAAGAACAGAGATAGATTTCTCTATCGATCGACTACCTGGATCTGCCCCGATATCTAAGGTACCCTATAGAATGAGTTTACCCGAATTAACGGAACTGAAAATTCAGCTGCAAGAACTGTTAGATAAATAATATATCAGACCAAGTGTCTCACCTTAGGGAGCACCAGTTCTCTTCGTTAAAAAGAAAGATGGGACCTTGAGACTGTGCATTGACTATCGACAACTAAATAATATGACGATCAAGAATAAGTATACTTTATCCAGAATTAACGACCTGTTTGATAGTGTTGCAGGAGCAAGGATCTTCTCTAAGTTAGATTTAAGGTCTGGTTATCACCAAGTCAAGATAAAAGATGAATATATAAATAAAACAACATTTAGAACACGTTACGGACACTATGAGTTTGTCGTAATTCTGTTTGGTCTTACTAATGCACCAACAACCTTTATGTGTTTGATGAATAGTATATTCAGTCAATATATGGATAAATTTGTGTTGTTGTTTATCTATGATATTTTAGTTTACTCAAAAACGGAACAAGAACATGAAGAACATTTGAAAATAGTATTGCAGACCTTAAGGAAACACAAGTTATATGCGAAGTTTGATAAGTGTGACTTCTACCAAAAAACGATACAGTACCTAGGACACGTGATATCCAAAGAAGGTATTGCAGTGGATCCAGATAAGATAAAAGCCATTATGGAATGGCCTATCCCTAAGGATGTAGAAGACATCAGATCATTCATGGGAATTACCAGTTATTACCGAAGATTTATTGAAGTATTTTCTAAGATTGCGTATCCAATTACATCCCTACAGAAAAAGGGAATAAAATTTACTTGGTCACAAAAGTGTCAGGACAACTTTGATAAATTAAAAGTACTGTTAACTACAACACCTATCCTAAGGGTAGAGGACCCCGATAAAGATTTTACATTTTGCGTGGATGCAAGCAAAGAAGGCTTGGGAGGTGTCCTAACACAAGATGGACAGTCATCTGTTACGAATCATGTAAACTGAAAGAACATGAATGGAATTATGTTACACATGATTTGGAGTTAGCAGCCATAATACATGCGCTGACAAAATGGTGACATTATTTAATGGGGAGAAGGTTTCTGCTACTAACCAACAACAGTGGTGTAAAATTTTTATTCAATCAACCAGACCTCAATGTAAGGCAAACGAGATGGCTAACCTTTTTAAGTGAATTTGATTTCGAAGTCAAACACATCAAAGGAAAAGAAAACAAAGTTGCAGATGCCCTAAGTCAAAGGACTAACAGACTTTTTGAGATAATTGTTAGCAAAGCAGAAAACAACACCGAACAAATAATAAAATCTGCAAGCTATAATGATGAAAAATACATCAAAACAACAACATAATTACAAGAAAATGCAGAAAAACTGAACAAAATAGATATGAGTTTAGATAAAAATGGACTTTATGTTGTACATACCTAACACTGCTAAGATAAATCAACAATTCTTAACTAATTGCACAAAAGGCCATATTCTAGTCATCCGGGATACCAAAAAATGATAACAGCCTTAAGAAAATTATTTTATTGGCCTAACATGAAGAGTGAAACAGTTGAATATTTATCTAAATGCTTAGATTGTCAACAGGTAAAGGTTGAACATCAACATCCAGTCGGTCTGCTACAGCCTCTACCTATACCAGAATGGAAGTGGGAGATTATCTCGTTGGACTTCATCATAGGTTTGCCTAACACTCAAAAGCAAAATGACTCAATTACGGTAGTGATTGATAAACTTAGTAAGTCTGCACATTTTATACCTGTGAAATCTACTTATAAAGCAATTAATATTGCTGAAAGTTTTATGAAATAAATGTTTAGATTGCATGGAATTCCTAAGATGGTAATCTCCGATAAAGATGTAAAACTTACGTCAAAGTTTTGGAAGGAATTGTTTGCAGGATTGGATACTAACCTGAATTTCATCACGAGTTGCCATCCACATATGGATGGACAAACCGAATGAATGAATTATATTGTGCAAGACATGTTATGAATGTACGTGAGAATGAAACCAACTAAGTGGGAGGAGTACCTAGACTTAGATAAATTTTCTTACAATAATGGCTATCAGACATTAGCCAAGATGAGTCCCTTCGAATCATTATACGGAAGGAAATTCACAACCCCTATTAGCTAGGATAATCCAATTGATAGGCTTATGATGGGACTAGAAATGCTCCAGAAAATGGAGAAAATGGTAAAAAGGGTACAACAAAATTTAAAGGAGGCCCAGGACCGACAGAAAAGCTACGCTGATTTAAAAAGGAGACACCAAGAATTTCAAATTGGGGAACATGTATATCTAAAAGTCAAAGAAAGGAGAAGCTCTCTAAAGCTAGGAAATTGTTCAAAGTTGGCACCCAGGTTTTTTGGCCCCTTTGATATTTTAACTCGAATCAAACCTGTGGCGTATCAACTAGAACTTCCGACAAACTTAAAAGTTCATAATGTTTTTCATGTTTCCTTATTAAAAAAGTATATACATGATCCTACTCACATCATTGATTGGAACATGGTGCGGGTGGAACTAGAAGGCGAGTTCCAAGAGGAACCTCTACGCATTCTGAACAAGAAAGAAATAGTACTACAAAACATAGCCATAGCCCAGGTAAAAGTGCAATGGAAGAACTTTATCCCTGAGGAGGCCACTTGGGAATTGGAGGAAGATTTGTGGAAATCTTATCCAACCCTATTCTGAGAGAGGAATGAACATTGAGGATAGTGTTGTACTTAAGGGGGAGAGGATGTAATATCCTCAAATATTAGAATATTAAATTCTGAGTGAATTTGGAAATAAATTTATGTTTTTGGAAAATTCGGATTTGGAAATTATTTTCCATTTATGGCAAATCCAAATTTGGAAATTTTATTGTTGTAATTAATTATTTGATGACTGTTGGGCAAAGATTTGACTTGCCCAACTAACCTCTTTTATTTTGACACATGTGAAAAACAAACTTTTAATAAATTAAATGTTGGAAGACAAATGGAACAACGAGGTTAAGAATAGATTACTATGACTCCATGAGTGGGGAACAGGTTTGAGTTACCTCAAGGCTGATTTTTACAAGTGGAAAATGTGGAATTTGATCACTAGAAGCCCCTAAAAATTAGGGATTTGTAAAACTGTGAATTTCCCAAGGAGGGAAGTAAAGACCTAGGCACAAGGATGCATATAAAAACAACATATGGAGGAGGTAGGATGCTACTTAGTATGTTGGGGGGGGAAGAAACTATTTGTTGTTATGAGCACTGTTAGTGTGAGGCAAAGGAATTTTCTAATCTATGGATGGTGACTGTAGCTAAGGAGGATCATTCAGTTTTCCCTTATGGACTCATGATCAGGCTAGGGAGTGAACAGGAAAAGTGAACTTAGTTGTTCTGTCCTATGGTTGGGTGGAACATGGATATTTCATTTGTATTCCAGCAATAGGTTTCAGATATGTATCTCAACTTGCATTCTTTGTCAATTTTATATTTATGATTATCATTTGTTAGGAATATGATTGATTGTGTATAAATGAATGAGATTAATTCTTAAGGGACTGTATGATCATGTTTTCCTATGGCTTATCATAGTTAAATAATATTGGAAATATTGGTTGTTTGAGATATGATGGTGGTATATATATATATATATATAATTTTGCATTGTTATTCAAATCTGTACATAACAATCATTATAGAGAAATGGTGCAATAAGGAATAAACTTAGATGGTATGTTTACCAAGTTGATAACATGTAAAGAATAGGTAAAAGAATAACAGTCCATATATATTTTTTATATTATCTATCACTACATAAAGATAGTGATTCAGTAGACTACAAGTGTATTGCAAAAGTAGTTGTCATATTCAAATGAACCTTGTTCAAAGTATTTTACAAAAACAACCTTTGTATTCAATCGATCATGGTTCAAATATTACAGTTGGAGTACCATAGACCAAATACTCCACAAATCCTTGTTTTTTAAACAGAACTCTAAGAAAGTGTAGATAGAATCTGGTTATAACTGAAGTTAATGCGCACAAGGACATGGAACTCGAATACCTTTCGAGTAAGATTATTCCTTCATCTGACTTCGCCAACTTGCGCAACCTACAAAGGAAGTAATAAGGGGTTTAGTAAATTGTGATAACATTTTAATTATATGGGAAGCAAACAATAAGAGTAATTCAAGGACAATACTTAGCTTGAGTCCGACGAAGAATCAGATTGCCTTTTGTTCTTGTGCGACAATCTCTCCACGATCCAGGAGGATGATGAGTGGACCCAAAATCGACTGATGGGTACGCTCGCAAAACATACAAGGGTCCCATCATTAATTACATGTATCCATGCATAGAATTTTCCACTTATAAAACAGAGAGAGGCGACAGTAAATAACTAGCATCGAAATAGACTGTGCATAGATTAATCAAACATGAAGAACACATTTATATTTCTCCGAACCCTATGTATATTCACATTAAATCAATAAAAATCCATAAGAGGCGCATAGGATGCGACCTGTGTTTTGTTCACAATGAACCACAAAATTTAAATAACCTTACAATAAGGACCCAATACATAGTTTGAATCTTGACTGTGCAAAAACGTGCTCGAACCCTTTTCATAAATGATTTAGTTCTATCAAATGAGAGATCAAGTGGTTGTGGGATAATACACGATCCTTCCCGACAAAGAATTTGTTTTACAACCAGAGGGTACAAGAAAGCATTGTGTTCAAGCGAATTATGTTGCTATTTATATACACAGTAGGTAAACACGAATTTCCCACAGAGGGATTAATACTGCTATTTATATACACATAGAATAGACTATGAATTCCCACAGAGGGTTACTATTTATATAGACATAGTGTAGACTACGAATTCCCACAGAGGGTTACTATTTATATACACAGAGCGTAGACTACAAATTCCCATAGAGGGTTACTATTTATGTACATAGAGCGTAAATTATGAATCCCCGCAGAGGGTTAATACTGCTATTGATATACATAGAGCGTAAATTGCGAATTCCCACAGAGGGTTAACATTGATATTTTATATACACATAAGGTAAATACAAATTTCCCACAGAGGGTTAGTATTGTCTTATACTATACAGAGTGCATTTATTATGGAGTGTCAACAACAAACAAGTTTGAATAATAGAAATTAGTGTAGCAAGTCTTGGGATGTTTGAACGAGTCCCAGAGGGTAAGAATAACAGTATTACAATGACGAATAAAAGGAAAAACGCAGAGGGTCTAAAATTAAAATGATTTGGGCCACGATTAGATTGGGGAAAAACCATGATGAGTATAGGTTAGAATCCTAACAGTCAACCAAGAGGGAAACACAATAAATCTACAAACCCAAAACCATAAACCCGATGGAAATCCTGGGTAGCAAATGCATACGAACGTAACCGTCAACCCTCAAACAGAGAAAGGAAACATGAGGTCTGCTAACTAAATACATTTTCATAAAACATAGATCACATCACGGAATAAGTCTCACATGGGTCATAAACAATGAAACTGTTTACTTACTTGGCGCGTAGAGAACCCCGGGTATGCATTGCCCTTTTTCCATTGTGCACCAGAGTTGAACCTCACCAAACTCTCTAGTTGTGTTTCAAATGCAGAGACAAAACTCATGTTATAGGACCAAAGGGGGAAAACAATTAATAAATTTTACCTCGAAGGCCTTGCGAAGGAGTGATAGCAGTTGGTACACCCTGTGTCTTTTCCATGTGAAGTCAAGGGAGGTGGCAAGCCCATGTTGGGAAGTATCTCCTAAGTGTCAAGTTTGAAGGGTACGAAATAGGCCTCCCCATTAATGGACAAGGCCAGGATTAAATGCCTACAGAACCCAACCTGTCAGTCACCATTAAAACGGTTTTGAACCCCTTTATTGTTGAGTTATGTTGCCAGTGGGGTAGGGTTGCTAACAATGTTATGGAATATGTTCGTTGCACTATAATAAATTCATACATTGTTATGGTACCCATACAATAGACTATATGTAAACGATATATGTATTGTTATGGATAGTGTTAGGATTATGGAATCCACATAATAGTCTATGTGTTAAACGATATGTATATTTTTAAGGATAGTGGTAGTGTTAGAGTATCTATATGATAATTTATGTGGTAAACAATGTATATATATATATGGATAATATTATTGTGAGGGTATCCATATGAAAATGTATATGATAAATGATATGTGTCGTTATGGTTAATGTTACGGATAGACTATACGATAGTCTATAGTCTATAGTCTATAGTATGCAGTGTTGATTGGAGCTAGGAGAATTATGTAGAAGTGGAGGACAGAGGATTAATGATAGTATATTATGCGCTATTGAGACTGTCATGGTCTTATGAGTTCTGGTCATAAGATCTGAACCGTCAGATCACAGGAAGATCTGGACCGTTGAATTGTCCAAAGGCATATTTCGCATTTCGGCAATTTGAAAGACAAGAACCGAAAAAGCCCTTAGAGCTTTAACATCAAGGTGCATGGTCATGTTGATTGGAAACTAAGGGCCAATTCAAGGCCGATAAGCTCTCATCGGAAATCGGAAGTTGGAGAATTCATAAGACTCGTCTAACAAAGTCTCGAGGTCAAATCTCGCGAAGCCAGAAACTCGCGACGTCGACACTCGCCAAATCTTGCAACACAGCATTCTGAAATACCTACAAGCTAGCAGTGGACCTGGGTTTAAGCAAAAGAAAAAGGTAAATACAAACTTTCCCTCTGTTTTTTCTGCAAAAATAAAAATAAATAAAAATTTAAAAAAAAAGGGCGTCGTCTAGCAAATTAGGACCAACACAGGGAACAATTCTTCTTGGAAAGAACTATGAGTTCTAGTCTCTTCGTATGAGATCATTCTTGCAAGCACAAGAGTGCTGGGATCCAGTGGATCTTGGATATGTGGAACCAGATCCAGCAGCCCTCTCTGCCATGACAAATCCGCAAAGAATTGCTCAGGCGACACTGAGGAACAAAGAAAATAAAGCTAAATTTTGGATTCAAAATTCTGTGGATGACTCGATTTTCTCAAAAATCACAGGCGTTGGTACTTCAAAACAGGCTTGGGACATCCTTAAATCTTCCTACGAAGGAAATGACAGGGTCAAAATAGTTAAACTGCAAACCTTGAGGATGCAATTCGAGGCTCTAAGGATGACAGAGTCTGAAAATGTGGATCAGTTCATGACCAGAGTCATGGGCATCGTGAACTAGATCAGATTGACTGGCGAAACCATCACTGATCAACGCATTGTTGAGAAAATCCTCAGAAGCTTACCCAAGAAATTTGAAATGGTTGTAACAACAATCCTTGAATCCAAGGATCTGTCAAGTTTTTCAACAGATGAATTAATTGGTTCTTTGGTGACACGTGAGACCAGACTGCATCTCACAGATGAGTCAATCTCCAATGCTTTCAAAACTCAATTCTCCTTCAGCAGAGGGAGAGGCAAAGGAAGAAGCTGAGGTCACCAAGGAAGAGGGAGCAATCACAGTAACCCTCACTCCAGTGGAGGTAACAGACAACAACAACCGAATCAACACTTCCAAGCACATAGACAACAAAAACAGAATCAGGGTTTTCAGCCTCAAAGAGGTAGAGGGAGAAGATCAAATGAGAAATCAAGCATACAATGCTATTACTGCAAAAAGTATGGGCACTATGAATCTGAATGCAGGAAGAAGCAAGCAGATCAGCTCTCAGGCAGAGAACATGTGTCAAATCATACGGGAGAAACCTCAGGAGGTATGTTTCTCTCATGCCACAAGACTAAAGAACAACCTAAAGATCTCTGGTTGCTAGACAGTGGATGCAGCAATCACATGACAGGTAACAAAGATTTACTTTCATGCATTGATTCTTCAATCTCATCTGATATTACACTTGGAAATTATTACTTAGTCAAGGTTCAAGGAAAAGGAACTGTTCCTATTCTTACTAAACAGAATGTAAAGAATGACATAAACAATGTCTATCATGTTCCAGATCTGAAACATAACTTGTTAAGTGTAGGACAGCTCATTGAACATAGTTATAAGGTACTTTTTGAGGGAGCATCTTGCAAAATATATGACAAAAACCCAAGCAGAAAATTGATTTCTGAAATCCATATGACTCTGAATAGGATGTTCCCCCTTACACTCAGAACTGCAAATCTGATTCAACCATATGCACAGAGTGCATCTACCCTGAATGAAACAATGGTTTGGCATACAAGATTTGGACATCTACCATTTCAGAGTCTAAATCTTCTTTAGAAAAACTCCATGGTCAAAGGTCTTCCTATATTTAAAGAGAAAATTCCCCCATGTGAGTCTTGCATACTTGGAAAACATAAGAGAACTAGTTTTCCATAGTCATCAAATCAAGCCAAACAACATCTTGAACTTGTTCACACTGACCTATGTGGACCAATGCAAATAGATTCCATAGGTGGTAGCTTTTACTTTCTAACGTTTATTGATGTTTTCAGCAGAAAAATATGGATCTATTTTCTCAGACACAAGTCTGAAACTTTTTCAAAATTCAAAGAATATAAGGCAGAAGCTGAAAAACAGAGTGGCAAATATATCAAAGCACTCAGGTCTGATGGAGGAGGAGAATACAACTCCAGATAATTTTCAAATTTCTGCAAATCACAAGGCATTATCATGCAAACAATAGCCAAGTATACTCCACAACAGAATGGAGTGGCTGAAAGAAAAAATCAGACAATAATGAATATGGCAAGAACACTTCTCAAAGAGAAAAATCTATCAAATATTTTTTGGGCTGAAGCAGTAGCATGCTCAGTTTATCTCTTGAATACATCTCCAACCACAAGTCTAAAGATGAAAGTTCCCCAAGAAGCATGGAGTGGGACAAAGCTAAATGTTGCACATCTAAGGGAATTTGGATGCATAACATATACTCACATACCTTCCGAATTAAGGAAGAAACTTGATGACAGAAGTGAGAAATGTATTTTCACTGGATATAGTGAAACATCTAAAGCTTACAGGCTTTACAATCCAATCACCAAGAAATTAATTCTCAGTAGAGATGTAAAATTTCTGGAAAATCAATTCTGGAATGATTCATAAATTCAGCAGATAGACAGTCAAAATCCATTGCTGCCAAGTTCTGAAAACGCAGAAAATTCAGGACAGCAAATACCTCAAACTATTCTTCCAAGATTGCAAGTACAAAGACAACCTGAACACTCACAGGATAACTCAACTTCCAGCAGAGAATCATTCTCTGAACCACAAAATCAAAGAACTCGAAGTTTGAGAGAAATCCATCAGTTGTTGGATGACTTTGAACACAACCTTTTTGCTTTAATGTCATGTCAACCTAC
>JASDQU010241530.1:221783-264069 GCA_032191745.1 Picea mariana
TATCTAAAAATCATGTGTTTCACAAGAAAAGCAAACACATTGACACTCGTTTTCATTTCATACGCGAGCTAGTCAATAATGGTGATATTGCACTACAATTCTGTGGTTCTCGAGATCAGCTTGCTGATATCTTTACAAAGCCACTAGGAAAATCAGTTTTTGATTTTCAGATACAGCACTTAGGTATAATTGGTGCTGATATTTATAACTGTTGAGTTTAAGAGGGAGTGTTAAATATAATGTAACCTCAACAGGCTGATTGTACACTACTAGTTGTCCTGGCCAGCTGTACTTTCTATTCTTGATTTGCTTGAGCCTATTTAGCTCAACTATTTCCCTTCTCATAGAACTTCTTCAGATCTTCTTCATAGAGTTCTTCATTAACTCTTCTTATTGTACTTTCTTCATACATTCAAATATATTGTTTTATGTTCTATTCTTTCTCTCTGCATTTCTTGCTTCACAATTTATCATATTGGACGCATTGTGCTCTGTTTTATCATCATGTGTGTGTTGTGTCAACGGTACATGGTGTGACCATTTGATTAAATTGTTCTCTTAAACTTGTACTGAATATCAAATATTGTCTTGGTTAGACAGAACTGCGTGGGTAGCTAAGTTGTAAGAAATTTTTTAAGAATTTAATATAGCATCACTAAAGGGTAATCATTTACCATTGATGGTTAGTTGTAGATGGTAGTCGCCCTTCTTTTATTAGTCCGAATTGTTTTTCACTTAAATTTTGAAGGATAAGAAGGAAATAAAAGTGATAAATTGATAATTATGTTGATGTATAGAATACATCTTCCTTTATATCTCGTTGGTTGTTTATGAAAGGAGTGATAAATTTTTATAATTTTAATAATTTATAAATGGAGTTTTTAAATTTAGTGGCATCTGATAATAAATTTAGATTGGTAAGGGGTAACTTTATACTAATTCCTAACCACTTGTAGTTGATGGAAATAAAAATAAAATAAAAACAAATTGTAATTGTTCAACTAATAGTGTAAGTTAAGAAAATTCTTATTAGGGTATAAGTTTATATAATCAACATGCTAGTGGAATTTTAAGTCATAAATAGTATTTCACATTGAAATGATTGAAGATCAATATTTTGTTGATTATGATTCCTCTTTTAAGTCTTCAAATTTAATGAAGAGCACAAGTTGTGCATTCTCAATAGTATTCCTTGACTAGCATTTAGATAGTCTATCTGTGTGACTTAGGAATACAAAAGATTTGATCTGTTAGATATGTGATATAATCATAGTTTAAAAAAATTGTTAAATATTATAATTAATGTTGGCATAGTAGCATTAAATGTTGAAACATGAGTTTTATAAAAATATAATAAAAAGTGGGTGCATAAAATCCTACTTTTTCATTACCTTAATTCATGTAAACAGGGATTACTACAGTTGTAAGTATGTATCGCTACAAGATTTCTTTTAAAAACAAATCGAAATTTATATGTTCAATTGAGGTATGTGTCTTCGTTTATGACTAAGTTAGGGAATGTTATCTTATTAATGGAATTTCTTGATATTCCTTTATAATAATGGATAAATTATGTTCTTACTCCGTTGCATTTGAGTATTTCCTAAATGATTAAATAAGTGTAGTCAATTATTCTTTTGTGCCTGAAAAATTATGGTTAATTATAGTTGTTGATTCTAGTCTTGAATAAAAATAAATATTGGAGTTATGGGAATTAGATACCTCCTTGTTCATCAGAACAATCGTCATTCCTGAGACTTTAAATGGGAAAAATCAATCGGATGAACCACAGACTTGAGCATTGATTATGTGTTTGGGAGGTCCTAACCTTGCAAGGAAGGTTGGGTGGGTAGACATCTTTTGTTATCTTTTTGTGTTGTAATTATTCTATGAATAACAATGATGTGGTATCAATATTAATGTGCAGAGAAATAGTTGAGTATATAATGTGTAAAAAAATTGATGTGTGATATTGTTGCATATCACTTGTCCTAATTGTGGTTTAAAAAATAAAAAACCACTATTGTACACACTTGCATTTATGTTTTAACGAAGGGGTCATTACACATTTAAGGGCATCACATGTCACTTATAAGGAATTGAACCTGGGTGGGGAGGGTAACAACCATTCCTCCCAACACCCCAATCTACATACAATGGACAAAAGGGAAATTGATTGAAGTAGTCTTATTCACAAACTTTCCCATATTGTGCTTCTGAGTCTCTTATAGATAAAACTCAAGTATAAAGATCATATGAATGGGGCTTCTTTTTAACTTATCATTGAAACAATTGATATGGTTTTATCTGAAGTTCAAAGTTCCTATGTGAATTCTCTACTTATCATCTATAATAGTATGCAGTTCAAAATATTTATCTATTTGGTTAACCCAGGTAAAGACCTTTGTTCCATCAAACTTATTTAATTAAACCTTGGGAAAGTTGACACCCTTAGGAACCCATCCATAATTATCTCCATTGTTAGAGTTAAATCCACCTAAAAAATTCTTATTATTGGAAGGTTGTTCAACATGAATACAACCTTTATTTTCATGAGTCTCTCCGGTTACAATGTCATTTTTAGAAGGCCTCCTAGGTTTTGCATGATAGTTGACATGGGATTTTATAATTCTTACATATTTTTATCCATCTTGTTTTCTATTTGATACCTATTTTCGTCCATATTATTTTCCATTTGAACCTTATTCTCATCCATCTTCTTTTCCATCTGTGCACTATTTTCATTCATCTTATTTTCCATATGTGCATTATTTTCATTCATCTTATTTTCCAAATGTCCCATTTGGTGAAAAATATCTTCTATTTCTTCTTCATTAATGGTTGATTTCTTTGGCCATTTATTTGGTGAAGAAAATTTTGGAGCACCCTTTGGAGACACGTGAAAAAATGCATTGTTTTTTCCTCTTTATCACAAATTATGGTTATCGTTCAGGAGTGAGATCACTAGAAAAGGTTACAGGATCTTGAGGACAAGGGAGTGTTAGGTGATATATCTATATAATATACACGCGGGGTCGAAAAATAGTTCTTTTCCCAATATCTCAGGATGCTAACTAAGGAGGCTCAATCATACCCTTAGGCATACTACCCGACTACCCATGTAGTAGAGAGTCGTCTCCCTGAGTGTTGTTCTTGTTGTACTATAGCAACAAGACGACCAAATAGATTATCTAAGGCTAGTTTAAGGTATACCTAGGGGACTTCCTAAAGACCCAAAGGTACGTGGAAGTGATGTTCTATCTACAATTACTATCTAATGTGGTACTACTAGAAAGGGTACCAACATGGATTACAGTGGTTTCCAAGCATGTGAAACCATGCGTATTTCCTACATGTATTATTTCCAAATCACATTTTTACCCATTTTATGACAGATCTTGTGTTATTTAAATACATCAAAACATATCTCTAAATTTTTTAAAATGAGATTTCTAACCACAGGAAAAAATCTTGAAATCACGACAAAATAACTTGTGCAAAAACCCTAACTTCCACAAGAAACATATCATAAAATATAATGAGTCGAAATTTAAAACAATTCCCACATGTACTTCAGTGTGTCAACTCGAGATTCTGAAAATTTCAGAGTTCGAAACATCACTGAAAAAAAGTTACAACAAAAATGTAAAGATAATTGCTTTCGGGATTAGTCACAATCCTTTTCTTCCATGGATTATATCTCTGAAAGTATATCGAACCAGAAACTAAAATTTTTACCACCTATACTATGACATTTCTCCTTGGTCTCCAAAATCTTTCATTATTTGAAACTTCCCAACAAAAAAGGTTATAGAGAAAATTCCAAGATAACTCATTTAAAATTGATTTCAAGATGAGTCAGAAACCCCATCTTCCATGGGCTATATTATCTCGTAAAGTATAAATAAATATACCATGATTTGTTTATCATACATACCGTGATATGTCTCTGCAGTAACTACCAAAATTCATTGTCTGAAGCATCATAGAAAAAAAAGTTATAGAGAAAATTCCAAGATGACTCGCTTTAAACAACAAAACCCTAAGATATATGCTCTTGATACCAAATGTTATGAACCAGATGCCTTGAAAATTATTAAAAGTCAATGAATATAATCCACTTTGAGGGGGAAACTTCCTTTTAAAATATCTCCATTTCACAAGACAATATGTGATGATCCTAAGACTATATCTCTTTAGTATATATATGTAGGAGACAAAGGGTACAATTATAATGAAAGGTTCTATATGACCTACTAATATAAAAAATAAACTAATAATGAATTCTTATTATGGCCTTAACAAGAACTTTTATGTATAAAACTCATTTATTAACTTATTAGAAAGTAAGTTCAATCACATGGAATCATAAAGGTATTTATAATAATACAAAAACATTTGAATGCCCTATACCTAGATTTTGTTCAGGACAATATCACTAGGAAATAGCACACTTAGTTCTTTGCACACTTCCCTTCAAAATATCATGTTAAACTACTTTGGTTTTGGAGGGAAGCAACAATACAATGAAATGCAATGGCCTTTAATGGACTACATGGTCAACATTTACTTTAAGAAAAATATGCATGGACTACAATGCACATGAAAATGGAACATTCTAAACACACCCCAGAAGTACTCAAAAAAAAAATTTCAACATAAAGAGAATGCATAGAAATTGCAAAATAATTTAATAAAAATATATACATTGAAGAGAAAAAATCAACTTCAAGGATTGCTAAAAATTGTGACGGGATTCATAAAAGTACTCAAATATAAATCCCAACACATACATCAAGGAGTACATAATGAATCAACCCCACAACACGTTAATCAATGCTTCAAATCTAGGATCCTTAAGAAGGACATTATATTGTCTCCATGAAAAAACAAACCATATAGCCAGAAAAAGACGTAATGCCATCTCAACCAAAATTAACATTTTTTTGCATCCACACAAAAACAATCCATTCATTCAAATTTACAATTGATTAAAAACCAAAGGAAACAAGCTACAACTACAAGAAAAAGCATACCATTTGTTAAACAAGCAAAACCAACATATTGCAATTAATTTTTTTCACTATTGAGATACAAGTTAATCTTTAACTGAAAGAACAATTGTCAGCTCACTAAGAAAAATTATGTCCAAATGTTATTTGAATCATATATTAAAGGAAAATAAATGGAAGGCTTCCTAGTAAACCCTATATATGCATATACCTCAAACAACTACCCAAATTCTGACCCATTAGGAAGGAGAACATCCTAAAAAAAAAATTAGTTCAATATCAAATTATAAACATACAGTGAGACACTACAACCATCTAGAAAAAAAGGTTGGATTACAAAGTATCTATCATCAATTGAACAAGTTAGATAGGAGTAAAATGCAAGTTCTGTAAAAATGCAACAAGTTATCATAGTCATTGTATCATCAATCCAAAACTAAAAGCAATAAAACTAAATGTTCATTCCCGATGGAAAAAAAAAACTTCCAAACCCTTATGTAACTATGTTAAAAGTGTTTCTTAAAAGCACCATAATATGGATGAGTATTTATCATTGAAATGAATTCTACAAGAGCCAAGCTTCATCTCAATCATAAGGAAAATTTCTAAGGTTTTCATTGAAATATTCCTACAATGTAACACAAAATGGGACGAATTCAACAACAAAGACTCCACATTGAAAAATAGTTTATTAGCTAATTAGAAATAGATTCTAGCCTTATAGAGTCATAAGTGTAGATGGAACAATGTATTCAAACATCATATAAATGAGGGAATTTACAACAATTAAAAACATTTCAATTCCTTACACATAGATTTTGATCAAAATAGTGGGGCCAAGCACTAGAACACTTAGTCCTTTGTATAATAACTATATAGAAACAATAGAAACCATAAAGCATAACAAGTTATATTAGCATCTCGTCCTTCGATTCGTCGTGTTATATTGCTTTCTTATCTGTTTACAAGGAATATATATGAAAATTCAATCAAAACGAAAACTACAAAGATTTCCATTGCAATGTGCGTTGGAGAAATTACTATTTTCAACACACTAGTTCAGTGGGAGTTAACTGACTAGTTCTACTTTACACTTTCTATTTAGATCATCACTATTATGCATGCATGCATTCCTAAGGAAAGCTAACTGCTTGATTTTTTTTTTCTTAATTATGAAATGTTATGTCCTATATATGATTGTATTCCACTCATTCATTATATCATCAATCATTCGATCATTGATCATCTCATTGGAGTAGTGTGAATATATTTTCTCATTCTTCGATATTGAATCTCTCATCCTTTCTTGATAATATTTTTTTGTAATTTCTTTATCTAGATCTCCTATGCAAGTTTCAATGAAACTTTGACATGGTATCAAAGCTACGCTGCTTGGAGCAAGCCAGACAAGCCAAAGAATAAGGAAAATCATAGATTTGGCAAGAAAAATTTGTGTAAAAGACACAGTCGCACCATTTTTGAAAGGGGCACACCTTCTCCCTATCAGAGTGTGACTAGGGTCCCTCACAATACACTAGAAAAGGGAGAAAATTAGGGTGTGGTCACTTTGTCTCTTAAGGAAAGGAGCGACCACCACCTAAAATTCCTCCTTTTTGTAGTGATTTCTATCAAAATATTAACTTTCTGAGGAAAGGACCCGTGAGACAAGTAAATCGGCCCATTATGTAAGTGGTTTTTCAACTATTTGCATAAATTCCTCATCGTTTTCTCAAAAAGGAAGTCGAAATATCACCTCCTGAAACTGATATGAATTTTCCATATGATGTGCCCTTTCTACAATGATTTCTAAATTTTTTCACTTGCATATTGAGAGTAAAGTCATAGGGGTTCTTAGAAACAATGGGAGAGATGGATACGACACCAATTATTCAGTCATTAAAGTTGGTGGTAATCCTCACACCATACAATTATTTTGATTGGAATACCAAGGCTGAATTCCAACTCAGAAGGAAAGGATTGTACAATTTGATGATGGGGACAAAAACAAAACCCACATCAGCAATTGAGAAGACCAGATGGGAGAACCGAAAGGATGAGGCCACGTGACTTCTTCTTGAATTGATTTCAACTGATTTATGGTTTCATGTTGTTGCATGCAAGAATCGAAACGTGATCTGGACCACCTTGGAAAGTCTATTTGGAAAGCAGGATAAGATGAGAGGTCATATTCTTGAGTTAGAGTTGAATACCCTGGATCCTAAAAGTTTTGATAATTTGCAAGATTTCTTTACCAAGTTTAAATATTTGATATTGAGCTTGGCATCTTGTGGTGTTGATAAGTCTACACAAGTAGACCAACTTATTCTAAAAATCTTAGCTAAGCTAGGACCAGAATATGTTGTCTATGTCTCCACTTTCCATTTTGGTGGATATCTCATGGCAACAAATTGGAAGATTCCTACCATGGATCAATTCATTCATTCTCTCATACATGAGAAGGAAAAACTCATTCATATGGGCCTAATGAAGGATCCCAAATCACATGCACTCACCATACATGATTGAAAAGGATCATCCAAACAGAAGGGAAAGGAGAAACATAACGAGAAGGAGGGATATTCAAAACCCTTCAATGATTCTTCAGGCTCCAAAGATTCTTCATATTCCAAGAAGAAGAAGAAGAAGAAGGGAAAGTAGTGCACTTACTACAATAAACCAAATCATGGATAATCCACATGCATGAAGAAGCAAATCGATCTTATGGCACAGGTACTTCAACATAACATACTTGGAAACTTTATTCCAGAAGGAGTCAAGAAGTAGAAGGAAGAATATGATGCTCCTAAGAAAGGTAATCATCACGATCTTGTTGAAATTAATTCCTTATCTGATTCATGGACTATAGATTCTGGTGCATCACATCATATGGAAACGAAAGAGGAAGTTTTCACTTCTTTGATTTCATGCTCTAGACGCCCTATTCTCATGGGGGATGATACTCCAGTAGTAGTAGTAGGACAAGGGAGAGTGGAACTCTCTAATGGAAGTTTTGAGAATTATTTACATGTTCCAAATCTTTCTATGAATCTACTCTCAGTTTATCAGATCACTCAAAAAAGTAAAAAGGTTGAATTTACATCAGATTCAGTTTTTGTAATTGATATTCATGACACTTCCATTATTGCAATTGGTGAGTTGTATCACAAATCAAGGCTGTATGAATTCATGAATTTTGTTGATGATGACTCGTGTTTACTACTTACACATAAGGAGAGTACTTTACATGCACCTCCAGTGCAACATTCAAATACTCTTGTGCTTCCTTTAGTTCCAGACATCAAAGATGATTCCATACACTCAGATTTTGTACATGGAAATGAGCAGGTAGTACAGCTAGATAAGGAGTCAGTGCCAAAGCTTCAGCAAATTCCCAAGAGGGAACAATTCACACTTCAGGTAGCAGGTGTTCTTACAGGGGATCCATTGGATTCGAAGAGGACTCGATCTCATCATGAGGAACCTTCTCATGTACTTTTAGCTTATGAACCTGCGATTCCCATGCATTTCTATATGGTTCAATCTACTGATCTATAGACCTACAATAATGTTGTGGGAAATCCATTATGGAAAGCAACCATGCAGAAGGAGTATGACTCACTCCTAGAGAATCAAACTTGGGATCTGGTTCCACTTCCACCAGAAAGGTATATTTTTAGGTGCATATGGGTCCACAAGATCAAGAGGTACAAGGCTAGACAGGTTGCCAAAGGACTTCATCAGATCCATAAATATTTCTACATCATCATGAAGAATTTCAGTGAGCATAAGTTTCAAACTTTGCGAGATCGTCTTGGAGTGAAGAACACAATTTTCTAGTAGCTTCCTTTTCTTCTTTTGATGCATTGTCTTTTGATGGGGGGGGTTATTCCCACGGGGTTTTCCCTTTTTCCTCATTTTTATTCAGTTTTCATTAGTTGCATTGTACATAAGTATCTAATATGGCCTAGTAGCCGGGACTCATTTTTACTCCATAGTGATGTTCAGGGGGTGTGTTGGAGAAATTACTATTTTTGACACACTAGTTCATGTAGATTTTAACCATGTACAATATTTTACTGCAAACAGATTTTCAATAAAATAAAATAAAAGATACAATGGAAAATACACACATTACACCAAGATTTTTCCCCTGGAAACCCAAAATGGGAAAACCAACATATTCTATATTCATTCATAGTGGTACATTGTTTACAATACAATATACATATAGGTGTGAGCAGCATCCAAAACCCTAACCCAGTGACCTGGATTAGTCAACAACCCTAATTCCTTAACTGGAAATAAAAAACCATCAACAAACACCATGTGATGAAAAACTACCCAACAATGGACACGAAAATTGAGGAAACACAAAAAAAGGAGGCAAAAATGTAACATGTTTCCTGAGGAAAAAAAATTCTCGGGGGCGCTGCCCCCCAACCCCAGAAACCCCCAAAGGGGGGGCCTAGAATCCCCCCCTCAAACCCCCCATGTGCGCCCAACGCAAAGTAGAAAACTCAGAACCTAGTAGTCTAAAGAATATAATGCTTACCCAACAATTCAGTGGAAGTTAACCGACTAGTTCTATTTTAGACTTTCTATTTAAATCATCATTATTATGCATGCATGCATTCCTAAGGAAAGCTAACTGCTTGATTTATTTTCTTAATTATGAAACATTATGTCCTATATATGATTGTATTCTACTCATTCATTGTATCATCAATCATTCGATCATTGATCAACTCATTGGAGTAGTTTGAATATATTTTCTCATTCTTCCATATTGAATCTCTCATCCTTTCTTGATAATCTTTATTTGTACTTGCTTTAGCTAGATCTCATCTATAGGTTTCGATGAAACATTGACAATATGCACAAAAAGAGACCCAAAATAGGAGAAAATAAACAACAAAACCTTTCTATAGAAAACTTGTCTATTAGCTTATCAGAAAAAAGTTTCAATCACATGGAATGGTAAGGGTATTTATAACAATAAAAAATAATTCAATGCCCTATACCTATATTTTGTTCAGGACAGTAGCACCAAGCAATTACACACTTAGTCTTTTGTACATTATTGTTCAATGTATCATATTAAATTGATTTCTTGTCTCTTTGCAACTATATTTTGTTGGTTTTGGACACATGCAACAATAGAAAGAAACAAAATGGACTATAATGGACTATAAGAACACAAGGGCGGAAGGAGCAAGTGGGAGTATTTTTTATCCAACGGGGAATGAGATGGATCATTATACTCTTAGCCAAAATGCGAGGAATTAAAACTATGATGGTTTTTAGAGATTATATTCTCTTCACTCGAGCTATAAAATTCAACTCGAATCTAGAGGGCATCAATTAAAAATATGGTGGATTGAATCAAATTTGTTGCTCAAAAATTTGATCACATCTCCATTTATCACATTTGGAGGACCTTGAATGTAGAAGCTAATTCTTGGGCTAAGCTCACAACATCAATGCAGTAAGGTTAATTGGTGAAAAATGGGGAGCTCTCCACTCTCCCCCTCCCTTTATTATTTAATGATCAGTCATTTCAACATGGACAGATGTGCGACCATTGGACATTAGGTATGGTGAAGCATATGGGAACCTATAGATATAAGAGCATGGAGGATCGATAGACACATATGAGCTTGTGAACATGTACTCGCAACCATGGTCGTGGTGGATGATAAACCTATGGGGGATGGATTTGGTATTTCTCACGGTGGGAGTCAAGGTCAGTGTATCACAATCTAGGTAAGTTTGAGTGGAATTGCCTCTGAGGTCTGGTGGAGGGAGACTCTTGAGTCTTTTCAATCTATTTGCACTCGAGGAAGGAACCCCAAGATGGTCCAGGAGTATTGTAATGGTAGCAAAGGGAAGTAGGTCCTTCGTCTCTATTTGACATCTTGTTGTGTCTTTGCACAGGTGCCATGAAGGAGTGTGGGAAGTCTGGTGGTCGGTACCTGGTAGGAGTCTGGCTCTGTTTACTACTATGGAAGTGAATTTCCTCATTATGTCTTGGAAAATAGGGGGGAAAGAAATAGAATGTGAAGATGCAATGGAAATTAATCTCATTCTACGGTGACATGAGGATATCGGACAAGGGAAGAGTAGTGATATTCAAGTTTTCACTGCGAAATTTCACAAGCTGGAGTAGGTAAGCAATTCTGATTTTGGAAATGTATCTAGTCTCCTTCTTAATTTAAACAATCATCTAGACTCTATTGAGGCATAATGCAGTAGAATGAGGTCTCTTTTCATATCTCAACATGTGGAAAATTTGTTGTTGGCTTCAACCAACAATGGCACATGGAGCTCAGTGCAAGGAGATGGGGGAGAGGTAGAAAATGGACATCAAGTTCTGATGGAAATAGAATATGGATTCAACGAACAAGTTTCATAGGAGTCTAAAGACCAAAGCAGTGCCAAAGGATAACCAATATGGATGTATTATTGTATTGTATGCATATTAGGACAATTTATTCGACAATACACTAGCAAAAATACCTAGAATGATAGGACAGTAGGCCATTTTTTGTATGAAATTAGATATATAAAACTATGTGGTGTTGAAGACCTCATGGAGGAATTTTGTAATCATTTATGTGTTTGCACAACTTGTTTTATTTATATATAATGAAAAAATCTTCAGCTTGGGTAAAAAAAATGGACTACAAGGACAACATGTACTTTAAAAAAATATGCATGGACTATAATGCAAATGAAAATGCATCAATCTAAGAATGCACCAAAAGTACCTGGAAAACAAATTATAATGTAAAGAAAATGAATACAAAGTGCAAAAAATCTAATAAAAATTATATAACCAAGGGAAAAAAAATCAACACTAAGGATTATTACAAATTGTAACATAATTAATAAAATTCAAATGTTTTAGGAAATAAGTTTTCATATTCCTTCTTGGATTTTAATTTCAAGTACCAACACATTGCATTGAATGAAGCACCAAGAACAACAAAAAAACATAAAAATTATGATTTTGGACATTCAAGAACATTTTATATATATGGATATCTTTTGTTCTTACAACCAAACAATTAGAACAAATGCATTCATCGCTTTCTTAGAATTATAGCAGGTAAAACAAGAGAGTGGACTCCATGGACAATACTAGGAAAACTCTCAGCATATAATTCAAGCCAACCATACCATAAATCACAATGGTGCTAGCAAGCATAACCTTGGATACAAACTGAATCAACATAATCAATGCTCCAATGGCCTCACCAGAAATCATTACAATCAATTTTCTAATGGAAAACAAAATATCCTTCCTCAATAGACAATTATGTTCCAAATATCAACATTCTATGTAACAAACAGAAAGAAAAACAAAGAAACTCAATCGTTATTTACAATTAAACCATCTTTGCTAAGTCAATAGATGTGTAAACCCTCGTTGATGTTAATATTTTAATACTCCAAAACTTAGCTCTAATATTATTCTAAGATTGACGACGAAAAGAGATTCACATACACCATCTCAACATACCCAATACCTATATGAAAAAAGCATTTTATGTTACCTCAAAACACTATAATTGAGTGAAGCACGAGATTAATTCCAGTGTATAAGGAAAACCACATGTCATTATTTTGTGATTACAATTCCAATCTCAAATATTGACCCAGTAATGAAAAATTCCTCGAAATAGTTATTGAATATTGAGAATAGCCATGGAACATGCGCAAATATTGCCCAAATATGGAATTTGTTTTGCTAATTAGTGAATGCCCACTAACAAAAA
This sequence comes from Picea mariana, assembly GCA_032191745.1. Lineage (NCBI taxonomy): Eukaryota > Viridiplantae > Streptophyta > Pinopsida > Pinales > Pinaceae > Picea > Picea mariana. The sequence continues at coordinate 234,574 of JASDQU010241530.1, forward strand.
GTTATGGTGCATTACAAGATATATAATTGCATGATGCTTGTAGTGACCATAAAATTACTATTACTATACTCTTTGCCCATATATCGCGAAAATATGTATAATGTAGATTCACTATGTACAAATGCAGTAGCCAAAATCAATGATAGTACATTTTCCAGTCATCAAAATTGATAGATAGTATGGATCAACATCTCATATAACCAAAAATATACAATATAGAAATGCCAACTCAAACCATAAGACTATAGTGAAACTTTACATTGTCCTAAAAAATAAACTATAAATACTACATAATGCACCCTAAACAACCTTGTTTCAACATCATAAATTATTAGAATGTAGTAAGAAGAATAAAATGGAGTGTCTTACTATGTAGGTTAGACCACCCTAGAAACCACCAGAAAAATGAGAGTTGAAATTGAATTTCGACTCAGCCTTTAGACTCAATTCTGGTAGGTATGGAAGTTGATGGGTAATCCAAGGCACAAATGAAAATACACGGGATTTTTCTTCCACATACAATGAGATTCCAATAGAAAACCATATAGAATGAACTGCATTAACATAAACTATCAAAATAACAAAACCACTCAATATTTTATTACTTGAGGGTGACTAAAAAATTGCGGTGGTTATTGTCTCTAGAAAAACAAATTCTTATCCAAGGCTGACATCACTCACTGTAAAATTAGAATTAACGGAGCAACAAAAAATGAAACCTTGATGATCCTAAAAAACAACCCCATTGACCACAAGGAAAAATAACAAAAAAAAAATCCAAATAAACAACAACAAGTTTTATTGAGTACCTGGAAAACCTGCAACTTAAAAGGTCCCCTGCTATAGCCCAATAGACCCACATATTCCAAAATTCTAGGACCAAAGGCAACAACCCCTCCCAAAACTCCAACACGATAGCCTTGAATTCATAAACACAACCATCTGGTTTAAGAAACACCACAACAAAACCCCCAAAAAACACCACAAGGAAATATAACAATGCAATTCATGCAACAACTATTGCATAAGAATGGTTGCAACACAAACAACAAAGAAAACCCCACAACAACAAATCCTTTGTTGTGAACAAACCTAGAACAATGGAGCAGAACTTAAGCAACAATAGAATTAAAACTCTAATCAGCCACATGACATGTCAACGAATCAATTCAAACCCATATGCACTAGTTTCCAAGACTATAGTTTGACCTTTCCTTCCAAAAAAATTCAACATGCATAGAAGCCAAACTGAAATGCAGAGCATTTTCTATTTATCTCTATAGAGCAAGGACAAGCACATAATAATGGAGTTGAACCCAAGCAAGAACAAAACCATAAGTCCAATAATAGTGAACAAAATGAAACTTGAATTCCACCCTATATACCAAGAGTATACATGTTTCCAATTAAGCCTCCACTGCAGACAAACTCAAAATAAAGAAGCCGAACTTAAGTAACAACAAAAATAGAACCCAAACACTAATAAACAAAACAAAACCACAATAGCAAGAAAGAAAATGCCCACACCCAAGCATTAAAGGAAACATTTAGTGAACACAACCAACAATTAATTGAAGGCATTAAACATTTCATTACTCCCACACAATATACATCATCACCACCATGTCGTAGGATGCAAATCCAACCTAGAACTCCAATTAACAACAAAACTAGAACTCCAATTATCCACATGACATATCAACCAATGTATTCAAGCCCATATGCACTAATCACCTCCCAAAAATTTCAACACGCACGACAAACAACTAAAATGCAGAGCAATTACTATATATACATGTGTCACATAAAGGTGTTTTTTAATAAATCTAATCACACCTTCAACAATAGTAAACTTCATTTTATAAATATTCCACTAAACCACTTTTTGTTCTCCCCATAACAATTGAAGACAAGGTGGATGTAAGACAAGCTCATAAAGTTATGTTAAGTGATTAAATTGATGGTTTTTTCCACTGGTGTAAAGTTATAAAGGATATGAATTTCAAAATTAAAAAAAGTAGTTTACATGTTATTGTCGACTTAATGAAAGTGAACTTATGTAACCTTGATGCAATTTAAGCTTAGGAAGGAAAAAAATTGTCTTTTTTTGGTTTTCTATTATTGGAATCTAGCTAACAATCTTTACCAAATTTCAATTTTGGGATAATGAAATTGTTATTTTTAATGTAAAAATGAATTCCACGTTCTCAAAATACTCCTATTGCAACTCGGTTCTGTGGCAATCCCATCAATACAAAATTATTCTTACAAGATTTTAGGACAAAAATGTGAATTTTCCTTCTTGTTATATTGCACAATTGGAAAAAGGTCAATTTGTAACACATTTAAATTACATCAATATGTTATGAGTCAACCCAAGTTAGTCAATGTGATTGTAGATATTTGTCACCTATCCACCACATTGGTCCTCCAATCCAAGCATTACTAGGAAGGAAATGACTAGTTTCGAAGAAACAAAGCATAGATAATTTCTATGATTATAGTTTAAAAAAAAAAAATCAATGACAAGAACACCTCCTCATAGATCATCATGGTTATTAGGCTCAACAAGGCTCACAAGTATCATATTAAGTGATTCAAAACTAATCATATATTGGGAAATGAGATAAATAAAATTAACAACCTAGTGTTGATCCCAATCATGAACAAGATTTCAAAGGAAGGAATATTGTCAAAATAAGATTAAGGAGCAAGAATACCTTCTAGAAAATGTTTAAATTTATGTTGATACTCAACCTGAAGAAAGACAAAAAATTTAGTATATTTAGAAATTATAGTTTTATGTTGTAACCAACCTTCTATTCAAATGCAATAAATTTTGCTATGATTTTTTGGTGTAGTAATGCAAAGGTAGGGGCAAAACATGACTAGGGAAGATTGTAATAATTAGTAAAAAAACTCTTGGAAATTTTGTTGTAGGTGGTAGCATAAACTTTTATCTTTGAGAGTGTTGTAAAGACAAGATGATGTATACTCTGATTTCTCTCTTTGAAATATGAAATATAATGTTTTCTTGATGAAAAATGTTTCAAATTAAGCGGTTGTAGGAATGGGAGAAGTGAGCCAAAAAGGCCCACGACCTTGGGATGCCATGTCCCTCACTAGAATAGTCTTCACACCTGCATTGTACATAGCCTACATAGCTCCTGCAATAATTTTAAGGGGAATTTGAGGATACTTTTCTAACTCAACACTTGAAGAGAGGGATGATATTGGAACTGGGAGATTCATTTTCAAAAAACATCTTCTATTGTCTTTGCTCATAAGTGATGACACTTTATATGAAGTTTAAGACTTTCAATATTTTATATATGGGGATTTTTTTGACTTTAGATAGCCTATATATTATTTTGGACGAATTAGAATCTATGAAAGAAGAGCATTCACCATAGTCGCACAAATATTATCTGCAATGGCTATTAGAATATAACTAAGATGCACCAAGGATTTTCCTATTGTATTATGTGAAAGAGATCTTGGAATCACCTAGAAAATAATTCCATTTATTTTCCAACACAATCATTTATGAAAAAAAGTTTTGGTCCTAAGTCATTTATCATGGTTCCCTCTCCAACATAGTGATGGATATCTCATGGACTTGTTCCTAAGTTGTTCATGTTCTCACAATGATATATTTCCTTTCATGCATCAAATATCCTTAGTTTTTATTCTGCAAATTGATATTATTTTAACTTCGTGTGCCTAGTAAAATAGTATGAAGTGTGATTTGTTCCCTTAAGTACATTAAACATTTATTTCAAGCATATTTTTCTTTGATACCATCAATTTCACACTCGCATTTCTCAAAATATAGCCTCAATCTAACCTCTAGAAAATAGGACTTACAAGTGAGAAGTCATGTTTTGGTTCACTTGAGAGATAAAATAGTTTTTACACTGCAAAACCATTAACATTGATGTGTTCTAGAAATGATGTTAGTCTACAATTTATTTTTGTCCTCGATTCTCTTTATTATGAAAGTGCATATCTTGTAAGTTTTGTGCAACATCCATTCTTCAAAATTTCCAATCAAATGGTCCTTCACAGACCCTATTACAATCCATGTTTCAGGTCTTTTTTGTTTGTCATCATTAGAAATATGTTTACAATATGATCGTAAGGGCAGTGGATGTTGTGCAATTTTTAAAATCACTATAAATACCTTTTTCAAGTTAACAAAAATCATCTTTCAACCACCATATAAAAAATAAATAGTGATGAAAGGTCTATATATATTAAATGCTCACTCTTTCAAGATAATAATACCATTTAACAATGGACAAAATCAGAAAGAGAAGTTTTATTGAGACACATACTAGTAGAAATTAAGCAAAGAGACTTGTAATATCCCAGATTCAGCTAGTCTAGGAAACTCTACTAATGTGTATGTATGATTAATTGTTTGCAACATATAAATGAGCATACAAATAATAATGGTGACAAAAGATTGCAAAACTTATATTATATCTCTGCGGAGTACAAATGTTGAATGCGGATGAATAAAATAAATGACTCAGCTAGATCAGTGACAAAAGGATCTTAGCCAGAATACAATAAGTAAACTAAAACAATAGTACATGATACTAAAGGAATGTTTCAGGATCAATGGATGAGATGTAGAACCTGCTACAAGCTATGGCATCTCATACAACAACTGCTGCAAGTTTGGAAAGTTTGCCACGGTGGCTAGACCTCTTGGATCGACCTGGAAACTATCCCAAATAGTGCACCCTATTTTCCCTCTCAGCCCTGGTGACTGACCGGCCCTCTACTGGTATGGATGGACCCCGAATGGATCCCCTTAGGAAAATGTGCCCCCTTTTCTACTGGAAAATTGTTCCCTAGTGATTCCACCATTGGAATCGGTTGATATGTATCTCAAATTGATCGCCCTAGCCTACTGTGAAATGGGTCGGTAGGATTTCCCTCGATCTGATCTGATGATCGCTCGGGAACCCCAAATGTGTCCCCCCCAAGTGTTGCAACCTCAACAGCTGGAAAAATTACCCTAGATGATTTCTCCATCAGAATCTAATGAGAAATCGGACAAATGATGTGCCTTGCCTTCCTCTCAACTGGGTCAGAAGGGAATCTCTATATTCTCCCTAGATGGGACAAGCCGACTCAATATCTCCTTAGAAGCTACGCCCTTGCCCTAACTAAGTGTGCCCTTGCTGCTGGAAACTGTATAACTATTGTTGAAGACTGATGGAAGACCTGTGTGATCTCCCCGATGACTAGGTTGTGTCTCTCAACACTGAAATCAACCATTGGTGTGTTCCTCTTGGAATCCATTAAGCTCTCTCTCCTGAGATGTGCCTCTCTCCTCAATGACAATTCAATATATGCATAAAATGAATTAGGCCTATTTACCTTCTCTTATAGCTTCTTGAAACCCTAATTCGTTTTTGACTTCTAATTTTATCTCATCTGTTCTATTTTTAGCTCAAGTTGGCTTAAAAGCGCTTTTAGCCACTTTTAGCTCAATGTCACTTTCAAATTATAACACCCTTGGTTGGAATGACCTCTAGTAACTCTATTTACCCCTTTCTGGCCCTGGCTATAGTCTAACGGGTTATTTAGACCACTAAGCCTCCTTTCTGGAGCTCTTATTTGGAAAGGGACATTACAGTCCTCCCTTCCCTAAATTGCTTGTCCTCAAGCAATACTAATGCAGGGTGTTGCAACACATGCTCGCTCTTCCAAGTAACATCCTCTACTAGAAGCCCTCTCCATTCGATCAAACACTCTCTGATGACCCTGCTCCTAAGTTTCCGCTCTCAAAACTCCAATACCTCCTATGAAACCAAGTCCAATTGTCCCTCCTCATCCAATGGGGGAAGCTCCTTTGATGTGCTGATGAATTGTCCCACCTCCTTCTTGAGGCAAGATACGTGGAACACATTATGAATATTTCTCCCCTCTGAAATCTCTATCTCATAAGCAACCTCACCTACCTGATGCATGATCATGTAAAGTCCATGAAATTTGGGCTTGAGATTCTCGACCCCACTCTTCTTCATATATGATTTTCTGCAAGGTTAGAGTCTCAAGAAAACCAAATCCCCAACCTCAAAATCATGCTCTATCATGTGCCTTTCTGCACTCATCTTATGTCGATTATGTGATGTCTCCATGTTCTCTTTTAGCAATTTGAGAATATCATGACTCTCTCTGATCCAATACTTGGCCTTAGGAGCTCTGCTCTCCCCAAAAACCAAGTCTACCAAAGTGGGAGCATCATACCCGTACAATGCTCGAAAGGGTGTCATACCAATGGACATGTGGAAAGTGGTGTTGTAGCAATGGTCTCCTAAATGTAGCCACCTAACCCATGTTCTTTGTTGTGCACCCACATAGTTCCTCAAATACCCTTCAACCCACTTGTTGACGATCTCAGTCTACCCATATGTCTGAGGGTGATAGCCGGTGTTGGGTGTCAACTCTGTCCCCACCAATCTAAACAACTCCCTCCAGAATGTCACAATAAATCGACTATCCCTGTCACTGATGATGTTCCTCCACAACCCATGAAGTCTAAAGACTTCTTTGAAGAATAACTCAACTACCTGAACTGTATTGTACTCTATCGATATGGCATAGAAGTGAGCAAACTTGGTCAATTTGTTGACCACTACATAGATTTAATCCTTACCCTGGACCTTGGGTAGGCATGTGATGAAGTCCATCAATATGCTCTCCCATTTCTGCTCCAGAATGGGAAGTGGCTGAAGTAGCCCTATTGGAAGCGTATGCTCTGACTTGTTCTGCTGACAATTCACACACTCACTGATGTACCTCATAACGTCATGTTTGAGGCCCTTCCATGAGAACCTCTCCCTGATCTTCCTGTAGGTTTTGAAAAACCCCTAATGGCCTGCTAGTGGTGAATCATGAACTATTGTGAGGATCTTCTTCTTGAGCCCTAGATCTGGTACTAAGTAGACTTTGTCCTTGTATAATATGACATCATCAATGACCCTGTACCTATCATCCTGAATCTATCCATCTAGAACCTCACAAGTGAACTTTTTTATAGAATATTCCACTAACAAGTGTGATTTCCAATCTACTAAAATATCCATCAAAGAACATGTCACAGGTCTCCTAGATAGCGTTTCGGCCACAATGTTCTTCTTCCCTTTGACATACTCTATGTTAAAGTCGAAACCCTACACCTTCATCACCCATTTCTGTTGGTGCTCACTGAGATCCTTTTGCTCAAGGAAATACTTTAAGTTGTTGTGATCTGTTTTGACCATGAATTTGCTACCCACCAAATATTGTCTGAATTTGGTCAAGGAATGCATGATTTCCAACATTTACTTGTCATAAATGGAGTACAACCTCTTGGTTTGACTGAGCTTCCTACTCTTGAATGCAATGGGGTGACCTCCCTGCATCAAAACTTCCCTGATACCCTCGTCGGACGCATCACACTCTAGTACAAATCGTAAAGTGAAGTTTGGTAATGTTAACACTGGACATGTGTCCATGACTTCCTTCATGTGATCAAATTATTTATGTGATTCATCAGTTCATATGAAATCCCCATGCTTGGTGAGATCCATCAGTGGTGCTCCAAGCTGAGAAAAACCCTTGACAAACTGCCTGTAATAGCTACATAACCCAAAGAACCTCCTCAACTCTGTCAAATTCTTGGGCGTTGGCCAATCCAGAATGGCCCCGATCTTCTCCTAGTGTACATGTAACCCCTGTGCACTGATGATGTGGCCTAAGTAAAGTAGCTATGTCATACCAAACTCACACTTAGAATCTTTGGCATATAGTGATTGTGCCTCCATGATGCTCAATACCTCATCCAAGTTCCTCATATGCTCATGCCATGTCTTCTTGTAGACCAAGATGTCATTGAAGAAAACCAAGATTGATTTCCTCAACTGATCCCTAAATCTGTGGTTCATGCAAGACTAAAATGTAGTTGGTGCATTGGTTAGCCCAAATGGCATAACCAGAAACTAAAAATAACCAAAGTGACATTGAAATGTTGTCTTCTCTATGTCCTACTCTGGGATGTTGATCTGATGATACAGAGATCATAGATCAATATTCGAGAAGAAAAATTCCCCATGCAGTTCATCCATCAACTCATCAATGCAAGGGATAAGGTACCAGTTCTTGATGGTTTTCTTGTTCAAGGCTCGTTAATAAATGCACATCCTCATGGTACCATCCTTCTTCAAAACTAAGACAATTGAAGAAGCAAATGGGTTGATGCTAGGTCTGATGTGTCCCATGTCTATCAATTCCTTAATTATTTTCTCTATATCATCCTTGAACCTCCTAGGATGATGGTAGGGTGGTGTGATCATAGGTTTGGACCCCTCCTCTAACTCAATGGTGTTCCCAAACCCCTTGTCAGGTGGTATCCCTGGTGGAATCGAACCAAAAACATGTTGATGTTGTCCCAACAAGTTCTTGATATCTGTCTGATACTGTTGTCAACCCTATGAATCCTTCCACGTAGTGATCAATAACTCTGTGACATATGTTACCTCCCCATGTATGAATATCCTCTCCATCCTTTTGGCCGAAACTATATTGGATGCTCCTTTTGACATTCCTCTCATAACAACCCTCTTCCTGCGAGTGTATCTAAACCCCATCTCCAAGGTTTGGTAGTTGGTGGTGATTTTTCCCAATGTGATCAACCACTAGAATCCCAATACCACATCTGTGTGAGATAGGTCAACCACATAAAATGTGTCTCTCATGGTGTAGTTTCCTAAATTTATTTCCAAGTCTGGAACTCTATCTAGAAACTCCATTGTATGGACATGTGCTACTGCAACATCAAAAACCTCAAACTCCTTTGTCTGAAGTGCCTGTCTCGATACCAATGAAGCATCAATGAAGTTGTGGGTGGCCCCACCATCTATCAGGGTGATTTCTTGTTGTCCTTGAATAGTCCCTCTGATCTGGAGGGTATCATACCTCAGAACACCAAAAAGGGTCGCTATGACTCCTCCCTTTGCTAGTTTTAGTCTGTTATCCTATTGATGAGGTTATGGAACTATCTGTGGGTGGTTTCCTGCTGGTGTCAGTGGTCTACGGGGAGGTTACTCCTATTCCTATGTTGGCTCCTCCTCTGAGCTAGTGGATCCAATGTCATGCTCCTCCTCCTCATTATCCACATTGTCTACTTCCACCTCAATATAATGAATCTCTCCCTTGCCCATGCCCCTATGGCCTGGGACCCAAGGGTCTTTGCAGGTGAAGGAAAGTTTCTTCCTCATAATCTCTCACCTTGTCTCATCATGCAGCTTCTCCTTTCCCTTCCATTCTCTCTGGAATGGCTTCATGTCTCAGTCCCTCTGTGGTATGAAGGGTTTTGAAAAGGTTTTATTCTTCGGTGTTGAGTCTAACAAATCTCGAGTGCGTAAGATGACATCCTGCAAGGAGTGAGGCATGTATGCCTTCACCCATCCTCTCAAGGGATCTGTGAGCGCCTTTGTGAATAACATGATAAACTTTGGCTCAGATATATCTGTCACTGTCCTTTTCACCTATTGAAACTCTATGATGAATGCCTATGTTGTGTCAGTTTGTCTCAACTCGGCTAGATCCATGAAATGCATCTCTATATCCCTCCTGTCAAACATGTCCATGAGTCTCTATGTGGAGTCCTTATAGGAGGTGATATGACTATCTCCCAACATCACCAGTCCATGATGCCACCACTCATGTGTCTCACCCTCCAATTGTAGGGTATCCAAACTCGTGGCTTTTGTCTCAGTCATCTATCTGAGCTTGTAGTACGTGTCTAGCTTTTGTACCCAAGATTTGGTTGTGCATTTGGACAATCCATCAAAAGAAGTTATAGTGAGTTTACCAACTTTCCAGATGAAATCAATGTCATGTCCCTGTTGTTATTGTTTTCCACCTCTCTAAGGCTCTCTCAGGAATTTCCTCAGTTTGAGTCCACAATACTCAACCAGGGTCATGTCCTGATGGAATTCACGGTCCAATTTTTCATATTCCCTCCTGTACTCTAAAATGTCCTCCACCTGAGTGGGTGGCCTCTGTGATATCGGTTGTTGTGTTGCTACTGGGGTTTCCCTCTGGAAACGGGGGAAAAATGGGATGGGAATCCTACTCGAAGAGTTGTATGTGTGAGTAGGTGACTGGGGTCTACTTTCTACCCCTGAGTTCCCCTATGTTGCATGTGGGGACTGTGTGCCCACTATAGCCAATCTATCACCCTTATGTGCCAAACACTGAGTCATGGCTTGCTGACTGACTACCAGATTGTTGAGTACCTGCATGAAGTTTTCCTATGGTCCCATGGGGGCCTTACCACTTCCATATTGTCTCTCATATATTTCTCCTAAAATCCTCTTTGCCTCATGCTCGGCCTCGCGCTCTACCCTTCTCTCTGCTTCCCTATGTGCCTCTTCCTCTTCCTATGATCTAGGAGGAAAAGGGGGGAGACCAGGTCTAGGTCTTCCCTCCTTTTGTCTGTTGTAAGTGACATATTCATCACTTACATAATCATGACCCCCTGGGTCCTCTGCTGCACTGATCATCTTCAGTCACAGGTTGGCGGGACTAAAGCTCTGCTACCACTGTAATATCCCAAATTCAGCTAGTCTAGGAAACTCTGCTAATGTGTATGTATGTTTAATTATTTACAGCATATAAATGAGGATACAAATAATAATGGTGACAAAAGACTGCAAAACTTATATTATGATATCTCTGCGGAGTGAAAATGTTGAATGCGGATGAATAAAATAAATCACTTGGTTAGATCAATGAAAAAAGGATCTTAGTCGGAATACAATAAGTAAACTAAAACAATAGTACCTGATACTAAAGGAATGTTGCAGGATCAATGGATGAGATGTAGAATCTGTTGCAAGCTACGGCAGCTCATACGACAACTACTGCAAGTTTGGAAAGTTCTCCAAGGTGGCTAGACCTCTCATATTGGCTTGTAAACTATGCCAAATAGTGCCCCTTTCTATCCCTCTCATCCCTAGTGATTGATTGACCTTTTGCTGGTATGTCTGGACCCTGGATGGATCCCCTTGGGGAAATGTGCCCCCTTTACTACTGGAAAACTACACTCTATTGATTCCACTGTCGGAATCAGCTAATATGTATCTCAAATTGATTTCCCTAGCCTACTGTGAAATGGGTTGGAAGGATTTCCCTGGATCTGATCTGATGATCTCTCGGGAACCCCAAATGTGTCCTCCCCAAGTGCCGCAACCTCACCGGATGGACAAATCACCCCATATGATTTTTCGGTCAGAATCTGGCGAGAAATTCGGAAAATGATGCATCTTGCCTTCCTCTTAACTCGGTTAGAAGGGAATATTAGGATTCTCCCTGGATGGGACAAGTTGACTCAATATCTCCTCAGAAGTTGAGCCCACACCCTAACTAAGTGTTCCCTTGCTACTGGAAACTGTATAATTGTTGTTGAAGACTGATGGAAGATTTGTGTGATCTCCTCGGTTACCAGGGTGTGTCTCTCAACACCAAAATCAACCACTAGTGTGTTCCTCCTAGAATCTACTGAGCTCTCTCTCCTCATATGTGCCTCTCTCCTCCATCATAAGTCAATATCTGCATAAAATGAATTAGGTATCTTTACCTTCTCTTATAGCTTCCTGAAATCCTAATTCATTGTTGACTTCTAATTTTAGCTCATATGTTCTATTTTTAGCTCAAGTTGGCTTAAAAGCGCTTTTATCCACTTTTAGCTCTATGTCACTTTCAAATTATAACACCCTTGGTTGGAATGACCTCTAGTAACCCTATTTACCCCTTTCTAGCCCTGGCTATAGTCTAACGTGGTTGTTTAGACCACTAAGCCTCCTTTCTGGAGATCCTATTTCGAAAGGGACATTACAATACCATAAACAAAGACATTATAGAACACCCTATTCACAATCCAATATGCATTCAACAAAAACATGACATTTAGCATTGAACTCTTATAGTTGACAAAAGAAACTTTGCTCTCCAATGGAATACAACTATGCTTACAAGGACGTGCATATTAATACATAATGTGTTATGTCCATGTGCATCTTGCAACAGTGCCAAGAAATGTATGTAATACATGCCCCCCCTAATAAATGCAAGAATTTAAATCATTGCTTTGAGGACATAGATGCAAAGACCATGGAAATCTTAAGCATGCCAACAATTCCACCCTACATGTTGTTGAATCTTAAACTCTCGGTACAAGGTGCAATAAGACCATGTTTTCCTACAATAATAGAAAACATGAAGGGATTAGCAATTGGTTAGAAAATACAAATGATCGTTAATAAATAACAATAACATAAACTTACTACAATGGTGAAAATTGTAATTATCAATAAAAATATATATCAACTTCAATAATCATACATGAATTCCAGTGATCCAATGTTACAACGAAAATAGCATGTGATTTCCCTTTGAACAATTTGAAGTAAGCATTCAACCTCAAAATGTTCAACAATCTTTCATACAACAATTTTGAACAATCTAAAATTAAAATTTTTACTATCTTTGTTACAACAATTTGAGTAATCAAGAATTCAAATTTGATCAATCATTAATCACAATTCCAACAATTATTAGTACAACTATATCTAACCAATCATTAATTACAATTTAGAATCAACATTTTCAACAATCTTCCTTACCAAAATTTGAGCAACATTTTGGACAATCCTCCAATAACTAAGAATTGCAGAGTGTGCATATCAGATTAAATGTTCAAACAAATATTTAGCATTCCACTGTAAGAAAAGAACGCATAAATCTTGATCCACCATGACAAAGAATGATTCAAGGATAAGAGATAAAGTTGAGACATAAGGGATGTTTAAGTAAAATAAGAAAGTTTTAGGTAGGAGAAAAACCTCAAATTAATGGTTGAGCAGTGGTAGTGGAATTTCATCAACCCACAAGCCATCATGGAAGAAGAGTTCAATGCACAGAGGTACCTCATGTTGTCAATGTAGAAAACAACCATTCTAGTAATTTCCTAAAGAGATCGTCCATAAGGACAAGAAATACTATTAACACTACTTTGGACTAGAATCACATACTTGTGACCCAACCCACATTAACCAATTACAATAAATGTCATAAATATGTCCTGATTGGAGAAAAAATTGTAGAGTAGTACATTCAGAAGATTGAAATGTCGTTAAGAGTAAATTGGTAACATAGCAGGAAGTACCAACATTTATAGATTTGATATTTCTAGTTCCAGTGGCCACCTAAAGAGATCTACTAAGGCCTTCTGTAACAATGAGAAATATTAGAGGGGAGAGTGGACAACCCTATATGATCCCTNAGGGAGAGGTAACACAGTTGATTAGAGTTACAAAAGATATTGAGTTAATACAACTCATTACCCGAGTAACAAAACCATGTTAGAAGCCAAGATGAATAAGGATGATTCTAATGAAAATCCAACTCACACTATCAAATTATTTGGAGAGTTCCACCTTCAAGCATAGGGCCTTTTTGTTCCTAGACTTTATCGAGTGGACACTCTCTTGTGCTAACCCTTACTTCCTCATGAATTTTCTCCCCTTCCAAAAATCAGAAGTGCTATAGAGAGATCCAATTAGAGATAATTCCTTTCGTCCTCTTGGCTATAACTTTGGATATAAATTTGAAAATGCAATTTCTTAGAGAGATTGTTCTAAAGTTCTCAAAATGAGTTGGATTATCTGTCTTCAGTAGAAAAGCTAGGAAGGAAGTATTAAACGTTGTTAATAACTTCCTATAGGTTCAAGACACCTCAACTACTCATCGAGGGTCCTCTTCAATGAAATCAAAGAAATTCAAAGAAAAAATTGACTAGGAGGTCATTTGGCCCTAGGATTTTATCCTTTTTGAAGTTATGGAGGGTTCATAAAATATCCTCTTTCATGACATCAACCATTAATTCTTGGTTAACTTCGGGGCTAACAAATCTTGCAAAGAAAATATCATTCTGATCGTTGTAGTTATCGTTGCTTTGGAATCTTATTTAAAAAGAGGTTGAAAATAGTTTACTCCTTATGAAGCGATTTCAGAGAAGTTGGTAGCCTTGGTTCAAATAAGTTGGTAGCCATGGTTCCTATTGTTGGTATACCTATGGAAAAATTTAGTACTTTCATCCCCTGTCTGGAACCATATATCTCTTCTCTTAATTCTCCATTATTTCTCCTTGTCAAGAAGGATCTGCCTTTTTTTTTATCTCCGAGAAATTTAATCTCCTCCTTTTGGTTATTTGTAAGGAAACTAAACCCTTCTTTGTTATGTCAAGAGTCTTGATATTATTTAGCTTCTCTTAATATCCTATCATCCTTTTTTTTTTCTAAATGGTCGAATTAATTGCCATCTTCTTTGTGACATACCCAAATCACTACTATTTTTTTTCTTTTATTTTTTTTTCCTGTGTTTGTCCCTACATGGTAGAAAACCTTAGTACTTCATGCATTACAGTCTACTATTGTACTCAGTTCAAAAGATTATTTTTTTGAGAGGAACTAAGGTAAAGATGTACCTAAGTATTAGATGAATCCATGTGAAAGATAAATATGATCTTTTCCAATAGCATTGTTTTCTAAACATTTATGGACAAGATCTTAAGACTAAACCACATATATAACTGGACTTCCTCATCCCTTTGTTTAATAGGAAAGGTAATTCATTATTAATGTAAAATTGGGTTCTTCCCAACACTTTATCTGTTACCATATTCTCGTCTTAGAATTCTATAGTTTAGGATAATAAAAATTAACATAAGCCCAAAAACATTTTCTACAAAGCGATGACTATCATCACATCCTAGTCAAGGATTAACTCCAAGTTTTGCCTTAGGTGTTTGCAAGACATTCCAAATATGTTAATGACTAATTTAAGTCACTAGATGATACGATGGTTTTAAATGAGATATTTTCAACTATAAAAAAAAATATAACAACTTAAGTTAAACCCTCTAGATTTAAAATACCTTAGGTGAAAAATATCAACCAAAAGAATGAAAACCAAAGGCCTTCTCGGCTGTATGATGTCAATGTGGATGAAAATTGATTCAACACTTAATGTTGACAGTGACACATTAGTGTAGGTTTACTTCCGAGTTTATTGTTGCACACTTTATGTCCATTATGCAATTAAGGACCATGTACTCCTTGTCTACCATTGTGTAGCATCAACCAACCATATACGTCCATGTTGCCTATATCACATGGCTTCTTGATATTTCTTGGAAGAAGATGTACCCTTCACTGAAATCGGGTACAGGTTAAGGGCTCGAGGAAAAATGGTTTTGGAAATGTAACTAGAGTTATGTTATTTGTTGATTCTCATCCTTTATGCAATGAAGAATTCTATTATAGTTCCTCTCTGATATTATCCATTCTTTTGTAGACAAAATGTTGTTCTTTCAAATTTATTTTTTGTTTGAAAAAGGAAATCCTTTGAACTCTTGGGGAGGATGACTATATTGAATTGTATCCTGGAGCTCACGATGCATCTCTCAATTCCTATAGTCACTTCTCGGTTTCGGTAAGAAATTTATTTTGTTATGAATATAGATAGGAAGTGAAGATCCTTAATACTTTGTTTTACCCATATTAAAGAATAAAAACTCATTCTTCTCTCGATTTTCGTAATGCTTCTCTATGCATATGTTTGTAATGAACTGTCATGGGATTGTTTTTTTCTAAGGGTAAAAACATGTATATATATGTAACTACCCAGAGCGTTTATTAACGTTGTTTGGATGGCACTGTTCATTAGATTCTACCATTACATGAGATTGGATGGTATATATTTTGTGTTTAGGAACTGATATTCTTTCCTGAGCATTACTTGTGATAATTCTATCCTAAGATAGAACCCCAAACAATGATTATGGTAATGCCTTTATTCTCCCTTTGTGATATATATTTTTATAATAAGTTTTCTGGTTACTATCAGTATTCAAACAACCATAGTCTGTTATTTTATTTGGAAAACATTATGTATGTATTCTGGAAACATCTATCATTGAACCGAAACCCGTTAAGGCATGGCTCCAAAAGAAAACACCGGAAGGGTCTCTGTACCGTCCTCCTGTGGTGAGATGTAAGATGCCAAGTCTTATAGATTTAAATGATTTTTGTTTTTTTTTTCACTTTTACTCTTTAATCTACATCTTTTGGTTATTCCATGCTAAGCTTCATTGTGAACAGACAAATGAAAATCTCTCGGATTCAGATTAAGTTTTCTTCATAGAGATAGTATTTTATTTTGACTAAGTGGATTCCAAACCAATGAATTCACATTGACCCCGATTCACTGGGTATCCAACCATGTGTATATTATTATTGCTTAGGATATATTTTCTTCTTTTATCGATATACTTGGATATCGTTTAATGATGGGTTCCTTTTATTATGGCTACGAAACCCATCAGACCATTGAGGGAGTTCTCCACAGTTATTGTGGCATCCGCTTCTTAAAGATTTGGATTCGAATCAAGAGGTCAGCACATGTATATCTTTTTGTTTGATTGATTTTACCAGTCAAAGCATCCTTTGATTTTCTTTTGTGTGATTAATAAATTCACCTGGGTAATCCTATTCCTTGCAGGCGAGGATTACATACCTTGGGTTACACAAAACAAAGATGATTTCTTATGGAAAAAAAGGGTAAGTTCACCTTGCAGTAATTGAATCTAATTCATCTTCAACGGATTTTCTTTACAACTTACTAATCTTTGTTGTTTTCGACTGTAGGTTCAAAATTTCGTTAATGTGGCCTCAAGTTCGATACCGGTCGAAAGATATATATATATATATATATATTCTTTTGAAAGAGAAGAATTGGTTTAAATTCTTGACACTATGGTTTACCAAAATTTTTATACTTGTATAAAATCTATTTTTCTACTGTTCAAATTCTTGTCTTGTACTCAAGAAGATAACATTGATGCAATCCATAGATTTATGCATCTATACATGAATATTCAATGATTATTTTTCTACAGGTCTTTAATTCCTATATTATATCATGTTGTAATATAGTTGCACAATGAATAAGACCTATGTGAACTATACTTGAAAAGTAGGAATCTCGAGGAAATACTCATGAGTATTTGTATAGAGAATCCATAAATTTAAATCATATAACAATAGAAACTAACACACTAAACAATAATGAAATTTCCATGTACATTAAAGACCAGAGTTGTAACATCCAGTTATATTGAGCACATTTTATACTGACTTTTTCTTTGAGGACATTTGCAAGCAAGTGATCCGGTTATGATACATTATGATTATGTTTTTCTTAAGAGTTGTGTAATGATTTCATTGTGATTATATGTTAATTTATAGATTATATATATATCGATGTGTATTGTTGATGAGTTTCTCTAAGTGTGCAGGATACATGATAGGTTGATGATGTCAGTGGCATCAACAAACTTCCTTAGACTCCATATTGAGTCAGGGAGTGGATGTAACATCCCTCTCTTGCGCGCACTGAGCGAACTTATTATTTGAGGACACTTGCTCTCAAGTGATCTAGATTATTATATTATTGGTTGTTCGATTATGATTATGAGACATTATGGATTGATAATATGTTAATTTGTTGTATTCATAGACAAGTGCTATTGACTGGGTTCTGATGAGTGTGTAGGACTTTGGACATTGAGGATGTTCATGCATCAATGAAACCCCTTGGACTCTGGATCGAGTCAGGGAGTGGACTATTGGGTTTGAATGTTATTGATGTGACACATGTACATATAATTAGATGTTATGATGATTGATGATTTGTTGATGGATGCAGGCTGACGATAGCTTTCTGACCAGACTCACATGTGGAATAGAGGGGTCACGCAGGACAACCAGAGACTTGAGAAAGAGGTGTGGACAACAGCCATGCCATAGCTTACTAGCACTCTCGCCGTGGCTCGAACCATAGGTTAACAATTACCTAGTTCGAGAAGACCCGTGATGTCGTGAGGGTAGACTGCAGCAGTTGCTCATGATGATTCTAAGGGGGGCGCAATAAGGCAGGGGCCTTGTTCTTTAGAGGCCCTTAGTCTCCCACAATATCACCTGGCAGAGTATTGAATCCAGGGGATTTTGATGTCTACCAAGTCAGTCAAGAGGCGAGTGGAACCCTTGGAGCACTTAGTGCATCCTGAAGGGAATGTTGCGCAAGGAAAATAGAAAGAGGCGAGTGGCACCCTTGGAGCACGTAGTGCATCCTAAAGGGCACGCCACGCAAGGAAAATAGAAAGAGGCGAGTGGCACCCTTGGAGCACGTAGTACATCCTGAAGGGAACGTCGAGCAAGGAAAACAGAAAGAGGCGAGTGGCACCCTTGGAGTTCCTAGTGCATCCTGAAGGGCACATCGCAATTTTAACTGGTAAGTGAATAAACCTAAACGGCCTTAAAATGAATGATGTGATAAGTAAGATTTAAAAACAATTTCCCTAACAAAATGTCACCCAACCTAGTGAAATTAAAATCTAGGTCTAAGTGACACTTGTGGTCAAAAATAATAATCATAATTAAACATGTGACGAGAAGGGGGGTAAGAAATTCAATTAATTTATTAAAATCAAATTATATTGAAGGATTAAAATTTTAAAAGGGAAATGATTGTTTTATCTACATATGCTAATTAAAATTTATTAATTAAAAAGAAAAAAGGGAAAAAAAAGGTGGTTTTTCTACACTTTCTAATTTGAGTTTTAGTTAAAAAGGGAAAAGAGGGAAACTTAAAAGAAATAGGAAACTAAGGGAAAAAGGGGGGAACATAAAGAAAAAGGGAAACGTAAGGGAAAATTTGAATGTCTAACTTAGTAAGAAATCTTGCCTTTAAGAACTTTCTAATTATGAACTCAAATAGGAATTTAGTAAGGGCGTAAGTCATTTAAAACGTGTAAGGGAATATTGGGACACCAAGGAGCGTTTTTAGGAATTCTTTTTGGTGGTTGAGGGAAATAGGAATAATTAAATAGTTAATGAAATTAATTTTTGGTGCAACTAGGGGGATGGGTGACATGTGTACGAGGGAGGTTTTTTCTAATTAAAATAATGAAAAAGAAATTAAATGGGAATTTGGGAAAGAAATCACTTAAAAACCCTATAAAAAGAATGGAGAAGGAGGAGTATGGATGGGGGGATCTTGATGCGTAACGTTACGCTGCATAATTTTTGTCTTGAATGACTTATCTTGTGGGAGTTGGGATACCTAGCTCGGGTAACGAGTGGTAGCTCGACCTTGCGAAGAGAGTTGGTTGCTAGTTGTTCTTCGGTTTAGTGTGTGTGGCCCCTAATTTGCGACTTGGGGGGCTCAGGGGGAAGAAGAGTACCCCTAGCGTTGGTTTGGAGGTACTGGTGAAGTCACATCAGTCGACAAGCGGAAGCTGGACGGAGCGCGCGTGGGATAGAAACTACTAAGAAATCGTGTTGGGCTAAGGTATATCGATTTAATTGTTACTTGCAATGAATTTAAAATTTACTCATGTTAGTTCTCTGTGCTAGATTAAGATTTCATTTCCATGTGTTGGCTTTCACCCGCCTTCCTCCAGTATTGTAAACCCCCCTGGCTTGTGGTTTTCTGATGGATCTCCTTGGGCGGACCCAACTTCTGCTTTCGGTAACTTATCTGTGTGGGTTTTTATTGATTATTATGTTTAGATTACGGTTTATCTTCTACCATTATCTCTAGGTCATCAGTCCATGCCTGAGTAGTTGACCAGGAGCCGAATCGACGGTCGTCACTTCGGTGCATAGCGACCTATAGATTCTAATGCCATCCTTTTCTGGGCATGGATGATGAGTGAAGGATAAATTTTTCCCATTTGTCTAGCTCTTACTTATCTTTGTGTTGATTGATTAATGGTTGAATGGTTTGTCTTTGTGCCTTCTTGTGAACAAGTACCTCTGTGTTGATTGCTTAAACTCTGAAAACCCTTGTGTTTCCTTGAAAGATTATCCATGCATTTCCTCGATCAATTACCTCTGCATTTCCTTGAAGGATCAACTCTGTGTTTTCCTTTATGTTTTTGGGTAAAATATCAGCGCTGAATGGTAAACCCTCTGCGTTTCTTTTTATGATAATTCCTGGTGTTTTTTTTTATCACTCCTTTCAGAGATATTATCATTCTCGTTTCTTTACAGTGAACTTAAAATTTCATTATCATTGACTATGATGTATACATATATTGAATGCGATTTAATATGTAGTAACAACGTTTTTAATATACATGGACTGCGAAATTATCATAAAAGAAACGCTAGATCTGGAAGTTACCCAAGAAAATCCTAATCTAGATCTGTTCCTAGAATTTGATTATATTCCTCACTACAAAATCAAAATAAGCTAGACCTGATGCAATATATAAATCTGTTGGATAAGTCACAGTGTAACATATTTTGATGGGCGGGTTTATTAATTCCGTTTTAGTACTTTATGTTGGGACTTACTCTAGAGAATCGCTTATCTTTTACCTAGCTGTAATGTACATGTAAAATCTGATAAAAGAGGGATTCATTCAAGCTGGAAAGTCAATGCTTCCAAACCGAAAACCAAATCAATGATGAGATAATTCCTATGACAGTTAACAACACTTAAGGGCAGCTTCATATTAGCTTATCACTTTGTCTAATACACATTTATACATTGTCCTTTATTTTGGCAATACGATCTCAAGGCAGTGACCATCGATCTACTTAAAATTGTATTGTAATTCTTGAAACTCATGTTGTGATATGCCTAAAAGTAAATTTTTCTTCGGGTTTGAAATCTAATATATAAAGGACCTAAGGAAAACCTTTTGAAAATCTTGCCAACACACCTACAATAAGTGTTCCTAACGAGCATCAAAAATTGTTCCTAGGCAGCCAATTCGTGTTGAATTATTGTACCATTATTTGTGACAGCCTGCAGCCTTAGAAGATTTCAGCATATCCTTGTCACCCCTATCCACACATCACAGAATAACCTTTCCATCATCTAACAGGTATCAGTCATAAATCATATGAAAAGAGAATCATAGATAATCCCACCTTCACTGCGAAATTACCCATATATATTGTGATTTGGTATATACCTTCACTACAAAATTACCCATTATTTGAATGCACTTTCTTATGATAAAATGCAGCGCAACCTTACCTTGATTTGGCAACAAATTTACCCTTTGTTGACTGCATTTTTAAACCTGTGAATGACAGTGAAATCATACCTTGATAGGCAATGAATTTACCTTTGAATGAATTTGAATTGAATCTTTATTACTCAGCGATTTTATGTTTTGTTTTAAGGGAATAAGTCACAAATCCTTTGAGTTAAAACGATGTCTACACAACAATTTCCATAAATGATTATTGATTGTTAGCATATCTTGTTGGCAGTAACTATTAATAGATAGCCTTACCTATTGACAGCGAGATCTCCTTGCACAGTATTTAATAAACAACGATCTTGCATTTATTGGGTATGACAGTGAGCATGCATATATGGATGGTTGGAAACAAATTTCAATAGACACAGTAACCCTTTTATTATAGTGAATTGCATGCCAACGATTTATTTACTAACTCTTTTATTGAGACAGCTATTATAGTTATTTTCCTTGTCATTAATTTATATTGCTAGTTAACGAATTGCGTGACAACTGCTTACACGCCGGCTATATTTATGATTAACTCTTTATTTAGACAGAGAATTATAGTGATGTTCCTTGTCATTCCCTTTACATTGTTAATTCTTTTTAGTGGATAGTGAGTTAATATCATTAATAGCAAATTAAATATTGTTAATATTGTTAAAATATAGACTTGTGTAATATAGACTGTAACATTTTAAATATTGTTCACAGTAATGCTATTACACAATTTTGTTGACTGATTATTTTAGACTTGTTAAAACATAGACTGGTTAAAATTTAGACTTGTTAATTTAGACAACAATGTCAATTATTTTATAAGAAGCATGGATCACTTTTAAAATGTTAAGTAGTTCACTTATTTTAATGGACAGTTTATAATTGTTGATAAGTGTATTTTGATTTTGTTCAGTGCCTATCTTTGTTCGCATTATGATAACATTTATGACAATAGTAACATGATAATAGTTCACTCCTTTGCACTTAGACTTCTTGCTTAACAGATAATGGTTTATGGTTTGTTGGTGAAGTTGTGTAATAGCTTGCACAATTTTATTTTGAGTGACGTCATCTTGCATCTTGACGACTTGTTGCTTGGGTGCATTGGGTACAATCTTCTTGTTAGTTAATTTGATCTCCTAGCGCGTTGGATTTTCTTGGGATATTGGTCTAGACATGATACGTTGCACCAGGGTTACTGGCACGCCTATCACCTAGTGACGACATGATTCTTGATGAGGGGATCATTGCATGCCCTGATGAACAGAGGCGAAGGATAACCTGGCCGGAGTCTGTGCTTCCTGATGTGGGCGTCGTTCGTTTTATTTGATGTTGGCACTTGGTTTGTAATGCCTTATCACGTTCGGTTTGTGCGTCGTAGAGGTTTCCAGTTATTGGTCGTCAAGTTATTGTGTCAGGACTGTTGATGTTGTCCTTTAGCTTGTAGGCATCGACTTCCTTGTGTCGGGCAGGTAGCCGTTTGTTTTCCTTTGTTTATCATGTTTCGTCTGGTTGCATGATGTGATAGTGTGGCGAGTCGTTGTTGTTTGTTGCCTGATCTGTGTTCGTTGTGTTCGTCGTCAAGTCGTGTTGTTAAATTGTCATCATTGTTGCCTTTCTGCTTCTTAAAAAAAACTTTTTGCATTTCCTAAACGTCACTTTTAGTCACAACGATGGGGTCATTACATATGGTATCAGAGCGGGTTCAAACCTTCGACTATGGATCGCCAGGCTTTCCACTGCAGTAAACCATTGAGTTTTAACCTAGCGCTAATTAAAACCTTAATGTATCCATGCGGTGATCTCGATTAGAGGATGCCACAGAGGTTCGCGACGTGGTGTCATGGAAGGAGGTGTGACGCTTTCAGAGGTTCCTGCACCCTCAAATTCTAACCACCAAGGGGAAGAACAAGTCCTTGGGCTAGATTCGATTGTTATAAGGGATGATGATGGTCTAACAAGGTCCTTCCAGAGATTGTGAGAGGCCTTGATTCACCATTTGTACTGAGATNTGTACCCCTGATGGTCCACAGCGCGCCCAGCCAATACCATTAGTATTCACTGCGAACTCAATACGGTCAAATTTCCTGAGTTCTTTGGTGCCCCGGATGGCGCATTCGCCGAGGCATGGTGGGAGAGTATGGAAATGTGCTTTGCACTTCGCGAATATACTTACAACACGAAGTTCTGCATGGTGGTATTCAACTAAAGGGGAGTGCTCTTTTATGGTGCAAGACGTTCCTGTCCCATTTGAACATGGTCATCAAAGATGTGTCATGAGAACTATTCGAGGAATAGTTCCAAGAGAGGTATCTTTCTGAGGAATTCATTGAGCATCAGCTCAACTAGTTCAATGCCTTGCGACAAGGTGGCCGCATGATGCCCGATTACGAGGCCCATTTTTGAGATGCTTCGGTATGCTCCACACCAAATTACCAAGAAACTTAAGGTCAACGAGTTTGTGTTGGGCCTTAATGTTAGAACTCAAATTCTACTTAGGGTACCAAGAATACTGGGTCGAAGAAAGTGTGTTGGATTGTGGGGAGCCACATTACCAGCATGACTGCCCAGAGGAGAGGACCGGAGCATCTGGATCAGTTGGACCCACTACCGTGGGAGATTTGGGCAAGGTCCATCGAATCCATGGAGAAGTGAATAACCGCCAGGCAGAGCACCAGTCAACTATGCTCGAGACGTCAGGTACCATCGCTGACCAGACCCTTAGTATTTTGATAGATCTCGGTGCTACTAAGAGTTTCATTTCTGGTGCAGCGCTAAAAAGAATGAAGGTAAAGGCACTCGAACATGATGATTTTAGCCTTGTAGAAATGGATTCGTGAGCCAAACAGAAGGTTCGAGGGAAGGTTATGGGTTGCACCCTTAACATGGGAGAGTTTGTCACCAGGGCCAAATGGTATTTCATAATATTGGGATCTTATGACGTCGAGATCAGTATGGACTGGTTGGAATCACATGAGGCAATACTCAACTGTAATACAAAATAGTTGAGCTTGGTCGATGATGAGGGACAGAGACGCGTGATTGTAGGTTGGAAGCAGGGAGTTTCCCTGAGGTTCATCTCTTCCTTGCAGTTACGGAAGAGCATGTGCAAGGGATGTAATATTTATGTGATCCTTGCGTTAAACGAGAAGGGAGTAGGGGAAGGTCTAGAACAGCTTCCGGTGGTGAGAGAGTTTACGGACATCTTCCCGGAGAATTTACCTGGGATGTCGCCGGAGAGGGAATTGGAATTTACCATAGAACTAAAACTGGGTACTGAACCAATAGAAAGAATGCCTTATCGGATGTCGACCCTGGAGTTACAGTAGTTGAGAATGAAACTAAAGGAGTTGTTGGACCTAGGACTTATACGTCCCAGTGTGTCACCGTGGGGTGCGCCTGTTATTTTCATACAAAAGAAGGATGGGTCGTGGAGATCTGCATTGACTACCCTCAATTGAACAAGGCAATGATCAAGAATCAGTATCTGTTGCCAAGGTTTGATGATCTGTTTGATCTGATGAAAGGCGCGGCGGTTTTTTCAAATATTGACTTGAGATCAAGGCTTCACCAGTTAAGGATCAAGGAGGATGATGTCCCTAAGACCGCCTTTAAAAAGAGGTGGACATTATGAGGTTATTGTTTTATCGTTTGGACTAACAAAATCCCCAGGGGTGTTTATGAGTTTGATGAATGGGGTGTTCCACGAATACTTGGACAAGTTCGTCCAAGTATTCATTGACGATATTTTGATTTACTCTGGGAAGTTGGAAGAGCATGATGAGAACTTGTGCTTGGTACTACAGTGTCTGTGAGACAAAAAATTGTATGGGAAATTGTCTAAATGCTCATTTTGTCAATCGATGATTCACTACTTAGGGCATATCTTTTCCAGTGAAGGTATCGCTATGGATCCAACAAAGGTTGAGGCTATTATGGAATGGCCTCCATCGAGGAATGTCCTGGAAGTGCATAGCTTCATGGGTTTAGTGGGATACTATCGACGGTTCGTCGAGGGTTTTTCGAAGATAGCAAATCCAATTACGAAATTGCAGAAGAAGAACAAGAAGTTTGTTGGGACCGAGAAATACGCAGAAGCATATTGGAGGCTCAAGGAGCTATTAACAATAGCACCAATACTAAAGGTCCCTGACCTAGACATAGAATTCTTGGTATGCACTGACGCATCCAAGGAAGGCTTAGGAAGATTCTTTATGCAAGACGATAGAGTGATCGCTTACATCTCGAGGAATTTGAGAAGGCATGGAGATAAATGTGCAATGCACAATTTGGAGTGGTTAGCCATTGTTTATTCCTTGAGAGTTTGGAGACACTACCTTATTGGATGAAAATTTGAACTAAAAATGGACCACTGTGGACTACAACACATCTTTACGCAAAGCGACCTGAACGCGTGACAATGGCGTTGGTCGGAATTGCTCAGCGAGTACGATTTCAAGAGTACTTACATAAAGGGAACAATGAAAACAGTGGTTGATGCGTTGAGTCAGAGACCACGTATATTTTTCGGTGATGCCTCTTCTGACGAATTTATGTGAAAGGATTCTAACTTTACAGCGTGACAATGACTAGTACAAAGAGATCAAGGATTTTATCGGACATAACACTTTGATGGCACCAAGATTTGAAGGATTTGCGTTGGAAGATGATGGATTATTTAGATTTAATAGTCGAATTTACATAGCACCAAACGATGAGTTGATGAGTTTGATCCTAAACGAGGCTCACAGAGCGGTGTACATGGCTCACTCGGGAGTCATGAAGATGAGGGAAGACCTTAAACCCTTATTCTTATGGAAAGGAATGAAGGAAGACATAGTCAACTACATGGCCATATGTCTAGAATGTCAGTAGGTGAAGGCTGAACATAGATATCCAGCAGGATTACTGCAACCACACGCTATTCCGAAATCAAAATGGGAGGTCATTTCAATGGATTTCATTGTTGGATTGCCACAGACGACAAGGAGACACAACTCGATTTTTGTGGTAGTCGACACTCTCATGAAGAGTGTTCATTTTATTCCTATATGTACAACGTATCAAGCTCCTAACATAGATAGAGTTTTCATCAGTGCGATTATGAGGCTACATGGCGTGCCTTAGAGAATTATATCCAATCAAGGATTGTTGTTTATTGGACGATTTTGGACTAGTTTCCAAGAGGCCTTGGGAACCCAACTTGACTTTAGTACTGCGTATCACCCGGAGACAGACAGGCAGACCGAACGAACAAGTCAAATCTTGGAGGACATGTTGCACATGTACTTGATGGACCAACATAAGCATTGGGAAGAATTATTTCCACTAGTATAATTTGCATATAACAACAGTTATCAAAGCACCATTAAGATGGCGCCTTTCAAGTTTCTTTACGGGTGACCCTGTCAAACGCCTTNATGGAATATCAAATGAAAACAATAAGACCAAGGATCAAAGAAGCACAGGATTGGAAAAAGAGTTATGTCGATGCGCACCGTGTCGACTGTAGTTACGAAGTTGGCGATCGATTCTTCTTGCAGGTGAAACCACATAAGAGTTCAATCAATTTTGGAAAGGGTGTTAAACTCTCTCCTAGGTTCATGGGATCCTGCGAGATTGTGGAAAAGAGAGGGTTGTGGCCTATCGACTAACCTTTCCTAATACTTGAGGTGTATGCATGATGCCTTTCATGTCTCTGTTTGAGACACTATGTTAGTGATCCTACACTTGCTTTGACTTGAGTACCTTGCGGGTATCGGATGTGTGTGCGCTCACAGTTGAGCCAATCCGCATACTGGACCATCTCATTCGACAGCGACAGTGTCGAACAGTAGACCAGGTCAAGGTCTATAGTCTGCACTCAGCGACCTCAGAGGACACATATGATATGCGCTAGCAGTTTTCATTTTTGTTGTTGGATAGACTTATGATATTGTGATACACTTTATTTTGACACTTATATACTTTGAAACTTTAGGACGAAGTTTAAAACAAGAGGGGGTGTATGTAACATCCCACTCTTGCGCTTACTGAGCGAACTTATTCTTTGAGGACACTTGCTCGCAAGTGATCTAGATTATTATATTATTAGTCGTTCAATTATGATTATGAGACATTATGGATTGATTATATGTTGATTTTTTAGTTTCATAGACATGTGTTATTGAGTGGGTTCTCTTGAGTGTGCAGAACTTTGGACATTGAGGATGCTGAGGCATCGATGAAACCCCTTGGACTCTGGATCGAGTCAGGGAGTGGACTGTTGGGTTTGAATGTTATTGATGTGACACATGTACATATGATTAGATGTTATGATGATTGATGATTCGTTGATGGATGCAAGCTGACGATAGCTTGCCGACCAAACTCACATGTGGAGTAGAGGGGTCACGCAAGACAACCAGAGACTTGAGGGAGAGGTGTGGATAGCAGCCCTGCCACAACCTACTAGCACTCCCACTGTAGCTCTAATTTTAGGTTAATAATTACCTATTTCGATAAGACACACGATGTCGTGATGGCAGACTGCGAAAGTGGCTCACGATGATTCTAAGGGGCATGCAATAAGGAAGGGGCCTTATTCCTTAGAGGCCCTTAGTCTCCCACAAGATCACCTGGTGGAGTATTGACTCCAGGGGTTTTTTATGTCTACCAAGTCAATCAAGAGGTTAGTGGAACCCTTGGAGCATGTAGTGCGTCCTAAAGGGCACATCGTGCAAGGAAAACATAAAGAGGCGAGTGGCACCCTTGGAGCACGTAGTGCATCCTGAAGGGCACGTCGCGCAAGGAAAACAGAAAGAGGTGAGTGGCACCCTTGGAGCATGTAGTGTGTCCTGAAGGGCACGTCGTGCAAAGAAAACAGAAAGAGGCGAGTAGCACCCTTGGAGAACCTAGTGCGTCCTGAAGGGCACATCGTGATTTTAACTGGTAAGTGAATAAACCTAGACGACCTTAAAATGAATGATGTGATAAGTAAGATTTAAAAACAATTTCCCTAATAAAATGTCGCCCAGCCTAGTGAAATTAAAATCTAGGTCTAAGTGACACTTGTGGTCAAAAAAAATAATTATAATTAAACATGTGACGAGAAGGGGGTAAGAAATTCAATTAATTTATTAAAATCAAATTATATTGGGGGATTAAAATTTCAAAAGGCAAATGATTGTTTTATCTACATATGCTAATTAAATTTTATTAATTAAAAAGAAAAAGGGGAAAAAAAGGTGGTTTTTCTACACTTGCTAATTTGAGTTTTAGTTAAAAAGGGAAAAGAGGAAAACTTAAAAGAAATAGGAAACTAAGGGGAAAAGGGGGAAACATAAAGAAAAAGGGAAACGTAAGGAAAAATATGATTGTCTAACTTAGTAAGGAATCTTTCCTTTAAGAAATTTCTAATTATGAACTCAACTAGGAATTTAGTAAGGGCGTAATTCATTTAAAACGTGTAAGGGAATATTGGGACACGTAGGAGCGTTTTTAGGAATGATTTTTGATGGGTGAGGGAAATAGGAATAATTAAATAATTAATGAAATTAATTTCTGGTGCAACTAGGGGGATGGGTGACATGTGTACGAGGGAGGTTTTTTCTGATTAAAATAATGAAAAAGAAATTAAATGGGATTTTGGGAAAGAAATCACTTAAAAAATCTATAAAAAGGATGGAGAAGGAGTATGGATGGGGGGATCTTGATGCGTAACGTTACACTACAGAATTTTTTGTCTTGATTGACTTATCTTGTGGGAGTTGGGATACCCAGCTCGGGTAACGAGTGTTAGCTCGACCTTACGAGGCGAGATGGTTTTTAGTTGTTCTTCGGTTTAGTGTGTGTGGCCCCTTTGCGGCTCAAGGGGCTCAGGGAGAAGAAGAATACCCCTAGTGTTGGCTGGGAGGTATCGGTGAAGTCACATTGGTCGACAGGCGAAATCTGGATGGAGTGCACACAGGACAAAAACTACTAAGAAATCGTGTTAGGCTAAGGTACGTCGGTTTAATTGTTACTTGCAATGAATTTAAAATTTACTCATGTTAGTTCTCTGTGCTAGATTAATATTTCATTTCCATGCGTTGGCTTGCACCTGCCTTCCTCTAGTATTGTAAACCAACCTCGCCTGTGGTTTTCTGATGCATTTCCTTGTGCGAACCCAACTTCTGCTTTCGGTAACTTATATGTGTGGGTTTTTATTGATTATTATGTTTAGATTGCGCTTTATCTTCCGCCCTTATCCTTAGGTCATCAGTCCATGCCTGATCAGTCGGCCAGGAGCCGAATCGACGATCGTCACTTTGGTGTATAGAGACCTATAGATTCTTATGCCATGATTT
>JASDQU010241530.1:279151-304968 GCA_032191745.1 Picea mariana
GGGGGGGGGGTCCGGAATTGGGCGTGCATCTTTCGAGCGGTCAAGATTAAAGTGTTCAGATCAACGACTCTCATGTGATTTCGGACCCCCCTTGCCTTTCTATCTTTAATACGGGGGGGCGTCCAGAATGGTGGAGTATTGTTGAAGGGACCCACTCCTGTCGTGTCACCTTCTGTATGGTTCTCCACCTGACCGTGCGACAAGACTCGGCTCCTCTTTGTCCTCTGACATCTGTCCATGTCTCGCTGATGTGGCCAAGGGCTGTGACCTCAGCTTTATCCCGTCGGGGCTACTGCCACATGTCACTTTGATTCATTACCCACATGTGCCTGAATTGTTGAATCAGTCTGACACTTGTCACTACCTGGTTGTGCCACGTGTCGCTTAGCTGACGTGGTCTGTTGACGTGGGTCGAGTCGATGGTCTAGATCATATCTTGATCTGACGGTTCAGGTTCAGTCGGGATTTCACTCATCGCGATTTCGAGGTTTGTGATGTCAATGAACTTTGACATATCCAACTCGCGATTCTCGAAACTCCGATGGCTAGGCTCCTGGTCCATATGACCGTTATCCCCATGACTGTAGCCAAACCTCCTTGCACTTTAAAGACCGTGCAGGTTCTCCTCGATCCAACGGTGGTCGGGTCCTGTGCTTAGCTCTAACATCTGAGATCTGTCCTCCTTTTCAATGCGCTTTTCTTGTCTATAATCAGATCTGACGGTTGTCGTTCTGTCGGGATTTCACCTTGACATTTCCCGATGTTAAATCTCATGCAGCTCTAGTCCGATCTGAAGGCTGACGGGATTTCTGAATGAGATCCAATGGCTGTGGATCTCTGTCTTCTTTCTCCTCTGAGAAATCCGATAGCTTGAGCCTTGCTGCGCGCATTTTCCTCAACGTTGTTTCTCCTGAGCTTTCACGTGTGAATCCCCAAGGGATTTTATCCTCCTTATCCTGCCATCTCCACTATTTGTACTTTCCATCAATGACAAGCATACTACTTGTTAAACATTTGCCAACATAATAATGGAGGAGAGTTCACTTTAAAGGAATTTATGGACTATTGCGACAAACATGGAATAAAAAGGAAATTCTTCATTGCTATGACACCTCAACTGAATGGAGTTGTTGAAAGAAAGAACATGAGAGTACAAGAAATGGATCGAACAATGCTAATGGATTCCAAATTGACAGATATTTTTTGGACACATGCAGTGCATACAATAGTTCACATTCAAAACAGAGTAATGATCATAAACAACACTGACAAAACTCCCTATGAGCTATGGAAAAGAAGACCAACAAATTTGAAGCACTTCAGATTATTTGGAAGAAAATGTTGCATCGAAAGAGAAAATGTCAGAATGGGAAATTTTGACTCTCGTGTGGACAAAGGAGTACTTGTTGGTTACTCAAGTACAAGAAAAACATACAAGTGTTATAATCTGAGGTTGAACAAAGTTGTGGAAAGCATCAATGTAACAATTTATGAAACAGGTGGACGAGAATTAAAGGAAGAAGAAAATGAATCAATGGAACAACTTTACGAAGAAGAATCAAAAGATGAAGAAGAAGTAGAAGGGGAACATGAAAAGGACCAAACGAAAGCAGAAGAGAAAGTTCAGCAAGTGCCTCAAAAGACACCTAGCAAACGAGTACAGAAGAATCTTTCTTGTTGGCCCTCGACCAAGTTTTGAGGAAACCTTGGTCAGATTTGGCCCACTTTTGAAATTCGACACATTGGTCGAAGAAGGAGCGCCCAGGCGGAGCTGAGATCGCAAATCTCACCCATTTTTTTAGGGTTATGTGGACCCAGTAAAGGGTCCTCTGAGGTTTTGTAATGGGTTTATGGGATGTCGGCCCATGGGGTTTTCCCATGTTTAGGCCTTATTGTAAGCGTTTGTATAATATAAATAAAGAAGAATGTATTGTAGAAGGGAGGAAGTGAATCTAGTTCTGTGTGAAAAGAGTTACTTTGTGCAGAGGAATGTATGTGGGTGACTATGATTTTGTAGAAGGTGAAAATGTTGTGATATAGGGTTTTGGCTATGTGCATTTGACCGAGTTTTGGAAGGAGGATCTGGTGCTCAATGAGAAGATCCTATGTTTAGTGTGGAGCTCGAATCTATGGCTTAGTGCATAGGAGTGAAAGAATGTAAGATTATGGTGAATATTAAGGAGGGAAGCAGTTTGTGGACGTATCCCCAGCCTGGGGTGAACCACGTATATCTGGTGTCTCTTGTTTTCTTTGTGTTGTGTTATTTCTATTGTGAATATGCTTAGTGCTTTGATTGTGATGTATAATAGATAGATCTTTTGTTGCTTAAGTGTTTTCATTGTGTTAAGGGTAAATGGATGCTAGATCTAACTTATAATGCTAAGTGATAAGTGCTCAGGGAATATAATTATTTGTTGTTACTACGCCGACCTATCTTTGATTATGTTCTGTGGAGTTTTTTTTTGTAAGTGAGTGCAAGAAGATATATTACTGCAGAAATATTATGATACAAAAAAGGGGGGCATCCTGGTCTACCTAGAAGGAAACCGGACCAGGGGTTCCCGAGTTGCACTTGCTTCTATACGAGGGGTGGGACTGATCTACCACCAGGGGAAACCAAGCCAGTCCTACCATAACTAGTTTGAAAAAATATAAGAAACACGGACATAAAAGCAGAAGTTGAAACAACCCACTAGACCCAAGTGGGTAGTGGGTTGAACTAACTTGACTATGCCTGGCATTCCTGCCATTAGACTAACCATTCACTAGTCCAGGACAATGATGTGTTTCTTTCCACCATCCGTTTGGCTCTTGTTATCATCCTTCTGGGAGATCGTACGAGTCTTCCTGATTTGGGCTGGCGCACCATGTCCATTGTCTGGCGTGATGGACATAGCGTAGATAGAGGTGTAATTGAGAATCCAACCACTCCATCTTGGATTTCTGGTCCTTCTCGACCTCAACTAACAGTTTGGTAATAGTTTCTAGACAACTGAGGTGACTCAAGATTTCGTCCAGCATTTTCTTGTGTTCCTTGTTATCCTCTTGTCTAGCATCTTCCATTTCCAAACTCACTTTGTCAATCATCATCTTAGTTAGCCACGCCATCTCCAGTGTTTTATGGTAGAGGTTTTCCCTGGGCTGCGTTGCCCCCGGATCAGTTACCCAGTCTACTTCCTATTCCAGTGCATCCCATGCTTTGCCTTTGCGTTTTTATTTTATTTCCTTTTCCCACCAAGTAATGGTCGATTTTCCTTTCGACACGACCAGAGTTTGGAAGGTTCCCTCCGCATCTTTTTCCCCCTGCTCCATTCTTAACACCCGTCATGGACTATTCGAAACTTCCTTTCCAAGGGGATTCCTCTTCCTATGCGTTCAATTCAATAACACCATCCCACTTGGCTTGTCGCAACTCCTTTGCTGGATACTCAGCCTGTACCTCACATCACAGCGATTCTTCCTTTCCCTGCCCTTCTATCTATGATAGCCCCTGCAGTTGCGCTCCTTCTATTTTCTTCTATTCCTGTTGCTTCTCATCTTGTTGATCTTCCCCTGCTGCGAGCTTGTCCTTCCAATCATGGTTTGTCCTTAATGGTGAGCACTCCTGTCCTTTTTCCTCGTTGCGGCTCATATGATCATGATGACTCGGCCTTTATCCCTATGTGGGTCCATGCCCCTGCTCGCTTGAGATCCGACTGTGTTTCTCTTTGTACCTATACTTTGGCATGGTGGATAAATTCTAGACCATGTCACTCCCTCATGCCTTCCATCATTCGTTGCATGCGGTTTGTCGTCTGTACTTTCCCACGTGCTTTCCCTGCAACTCTTGTTGTCGAAAGGGCCTTGTTGTCGTACCCCCACCTATTATTTATGCAAATCCTACATGATAAATGGTGGCCGAGTGTTAGGCAATCGTATCATGTCTGGGTCCTGCGTGCCTTCCACTAGGCCTTGCGCTTCCCTCCTTGACGTGACCTTCCTTGCTTAAGCTGCCTTCGTGGTCTTTTGTCACTAGTTGGGTGCAGTCTGTTCTAAGTTGTCCATTTAGGATGTTGATCCAGGAAGTGTCTAGTTTTGGACCCTCCATGCCTACCCCCTCATTGGCTAGCCTGTCTGCCAGGCCATTCTCTGACCTACATACCCAACGCAACTCCACTGTATTCATAGTTTTCAGATGCTCCCGTATTTTTTGTAGGGAATGTGCCAAGCCCCAGTGTCTCTGAACCTTGCCCACTCTGGTGCCATTTTGGAGTCTCTTCGTCGTGTTGATGACCAGGGTGGAGTCACCTTCCATGATAATGTTTGTCATCCTTTCGCGACTTAGGATTTCAAGGCCAAGCTCCAGAGCTCCAAATTCCATTGAGTTTTTAGTTGAGTTTCCCATACTCCCAGCGTACAACCAGATGATGTTACCACCACTGTCTCTAATCACCCCTCTCGTCCTTTCCACTCCTGGGTTTCCTTTTATCGCCCCGTCAAAATTCAATTTGAGGAATCCTAATGGAGGGGGGATCCAGTTGTGGTCTCTTATTTGGAGTTGCGGTTCCTGCCCTATCGGTGTGTTGTTGCGCCCGTCTTTTAGGTGAAAAAAATCCAGGATGCGGGAGTCCTGGTCTATGAGTTGCGTTTTTTCCTTCTTGCATTTGCGGCTCTGTACTGTTCTCGTATTTGTGAGATTATTGCATCCTTGAGCTTTCCTTTCAGTGGGCTTTCATTCCTGAAGATGTGTTGGTTCCTTTCTTTCCAGATTTCTTAGATGATCATCCCCGGCATTAGATTTCAGCATAGGTTCACCATTTCATTTTCGCTGTAACTCTCATTCCAATTGTTGATGGTTGCGCTAATGTTACCTTGGATCCGATTGGAATGGCGATATATGTTTACCTCCCAATCCCATATCTTTGTTGTGTAATTGCATTCATCAAGGAGGTGATTAGTTGTTTCCTCCTTATCTTGATAGAGGTGGCATCGAGATGGACCTATAAAACCCCTTTTTGTGAGGTTTTCCCAGGTGAGAATTTGGTTGTGAAGAACTAACCATTCGAACATTTTGTTTTTTGGCCATTGGCGGATGCACCAAATCTTTCCCCACTGTTGCGCCGAGTCTTCTCGATCCTAGTTCGCAATGTAATACCGTGCTTCTTTTAAGTTGAATTCCCCACCATTTTCCCTGCCCCACCTTAATTGGTCCTCTCCCTCTGAGACTGCAATTTTCCTTTTCCCCAGTTCCTCCTCCACCTCTTTCATTAGTGTTGTGATCTAGTCTCTATTTTATGGATTGAGTTTGTCCCGCATCCTCCATATGTCGCTACCATTTCTTTGCTTTCAGTAGTGATGGATTTTCATTTTTCCTTGCGCTGCCATTTCCTATTGGAGCTCCTCCCTGTCCGAATTTTCCATTATGGGTTCTTGTTGCCACGCGTCCTCCCAGAATATGGTTGTTTTACCATTTCTAACTTCCCAGAGGCTATGTTTATGGATCTAGTTCTTGTTGCACCAGGCGAGATTCTAGATGGTTGATCCCTCCCTTGTGCCTGTGAATCGAATTCGATCTTGGTCATTGATGTTTGGAGCATACTTGGCCTTCCAGAGGTTTTCCCACGGTATCGATTTGTCCTTGACCCATCTCCACCAGATTTTTTCCCCATAGGCTTCGTTGGTTACCTGTGGGTCTTGTAACCCTAGGCCTCCTTTGCCTTTTGGTCTACAAACCTTCTCCCAGGCCACCAGGGCCCATTTCTTTTTGTTTTCAGCACCTCGCCATAGGAAATCTCTATGAATGGCTCTTATATTTGGTAGTATTCCTTTGGGAGCGAGAAACACTGACATCATATACGTCAGAATTGCTTGTAGAACCGCTTTGGTAAGGATAAGACTTCCAGCCAGGTTGAGAGCTCTGTAAGTCCAATTTTTTACCCTCTCCTGCAGTTTGTTGATCACTCCTTCCCACATTTCCATTTTTCATGCTCTTTCCGTCAGGGGGATTCCCAAGTATTTCGTTGGGAGCGTTTTGCGTTCAAACCCCAAAATGTTGGCCAGGTTTCTTTGAATTGTAGGATTAGTGTTGAAGAAATAGATCATGGATTTGGAGTGGTTGATATCCAACCTTGAGACTTCCCCAAAGTATTCTAATATTCTTTTATAGGCCTTTGCTTCCTTGATCGTGGGTGTGCCATGGAGTAGGGTGTCATCAACGAACTGTTGGTGTGTGAATGTCGGACAGTTTTTGAAAGGTTTGATGCCTTTTATTCCCCTGCTGCAGTTGCACTTTTTATGCTTTTGTTGAGCCCTTCCATCATCAGAATGAACATGTTGGGGGATAGCGAGTCTCCTTGTCTTATGCCTCTCAAAGGCCAGAAGGGTTATGTTGGGGCTCCATTGATTAGAAGCGAGTAGCTTGTCGTTGAGTCTAGATTGACGATTCAGTTGATCGAGTGTTGTTCAAAACCAAAAACTTCCAGCGTCTTGGCCATGTAGTGCCAGCTAATTTTGTCGTAAGCCTTCGTCGGGTCAAGTTGGATTATCATCCCCCCACTCCTTTCGCTTTTCAGTGTCTGTATAAGCTCATGGGCATGGATGATGTTGTCCAGGATTTGTCTTCCTTCTACGAAACCCGCATGTTCCTGTGAAATCAATGTGGGTAGGAGAGGTTTCAGTCTATTGGCTATGACTTTGGAGATTATCTTGTAAACTAAATTGCATAAAGCTATAGGCCTATAGAGGTCTAGGGTCCTTGCTTCATTTTCTTTTGGGATTAGAGTGATCGTTGTGGCATTTAACGCTTTCAATATGGAGGCCGAGCATCTGGAGTCTTCCACCACCACATAAATGTCATGTTTAACCACTTCCCAACAGGATTTGAAGAATTCCACTGTGAAGCCATCTGGACCTGGGGCCTTTCCATTGTGCATCTCCTGGACCAATTGGTCAATTTCCTCATTTGTGATGGGTTTGCTTAGATTGATATTTTGTTCCTCGGTGACCAACCTGGGGATGTGTTGAGTTATCCTTTGTATGGCCTCAGTTCTGTCTTGGTTTTCCTGGGCTATCCCGTGCAAGTGATTGACTAGTGTATTTTCAATTTCCTTGTGGGATTCTCTTCCGATCCCATCCTGATCCCTAATTTTTAGGATTTTGTTGTGGGTTGTTCTTGCAATGGTTGTTCTATAAAAAAACTTGGTATTTCGCTCTCCTTCCTTTAGCCACCTGATTATGGACTTTTGGTGCCGTAGATTTTCTTCCAGTTGGAATCTTGCTTCTCATTCCTGGGTCATTTGGATCTCTTCTTTTTTTCGCTCCTTTGTGTATCCCTTGTCTATGCATAGTTCCTGGAGTTTTCTCATTATGTCCTCGATATTTTTTTTTCTTGGTTAATGTTTCCAAAGATTTCCTTGTTCCACTCCTTGATTTTATGTTTGATGTACTTGAGTTTCTTATATAGTTTGAAAATCCTTGTCCCTTGATCCGGTAGTTCCTCCCGCCACCATTGGTTGATGTTCTCCTTGCAGGTGGGATGTTCGATCCAAAAAATTTCAAATCTAAAAGGTATGATCTTAGGAGTGGTTTGGAAGTTTGATTCCAATTGAACTGGCCAATGGTATGAAACCCCCCATGGAAGGATGTTGCAGTCTAAAGTTAGTCCCTACAGAATGATGGATTCTGACACTAAGAATCTGTCTAGCCTTGTAGCTACTTGGTGGTGATTTATTCGTTTATTATTCTAGGTGAACTAGCCATTGCTGGTTCTGATGTCCACTATATCCATTGTATCAATGAAATCTGAAAATTCCTCTGCATCTCTATCGAGTCTCCTAGTGCCCCCCTTTTTCTCCGCAAGTATCGTGATGATGTTGAAATCCCCTGCCAGGATCTAGTGGAGGTTTTTGGATCAGGACTTTATATTTTCTAGATCTAGGAGCATTCTCCTTTTTTCCTCCAATATCTGGGGACCATACACATTAGTGCATAGAATCACTTATGTGTTACCTATAATTTTCATGTTAACCGAAAGTGTGTGTCTCGTGGCTTCAATTGCTAGTAGGTTCATCGATTGTGGGTTCCACAAGGTGAGAATATTGCATGCCATCTGTTGGCCTTTGACAGCCAACATCTTATACTTACTCCATTGTTTTTTACTGATTATTTCCATTCTGTCTACAGTGCATTTTGTCTCTTGGATGAAACAAAGGTCATGTTGTTCCTTCCTCAATCTATTTTTAAGGATTCTTTGCTTTCGTGGGCTGTTTAGGCCTCTTATATTGCATGTTATAATCTTCATTTAAACATGTGGGGGGGAGTTGGGAAAGAGATTTTTTATCTTACATGAATTTATCAGCAAGGCTCCTAGTTCTTTTAGGGATACGTTGTTTGATTTCCTGCCTTTCTTTTGCCTCGTTTGCTTGGGTGAATCTTGTGGTTGTCCCTTGCTTGCTTTGATTCCCAAGTGTCCTATCTCTCCATGCGTGCACTTGATCCCTCTAGATTTTTCTTCCTCCCTTAAAAGGAAAAGGCATTGGATGCGATCTAGTTGCTTCACTGGCACATTGTCTACTCCCTGCCTTTTCCATTGCTCCAATATTTTTGGGAGATCTATTCCTTCCCTTTCCACAATGTCTCTGAGATCGGTATCTTCCATGCCTACCTCACTTGGTTTCATCTCCGAGTCTCCTTCTACCTCCTACATTGGGGTGTTGGCATCTTCGTTTCCTCCTTCCATAGGACTTGCGTTGCCTCCCTGTTCCCTCTTATTGCTTGGAATATTTGTGTTCTCATGTGTTGTGTGTTCCCTAGATTCTCTAGATTTTGTCTTTTCCTTTCCTCCTTATTCCCCTTGGTTGGCCCTGTCCCTCCCTTCTGGTCTAGTCCTGGCTTCTGGATTGCTTCCTGTTGGGGCTTTGCTTTGTTTCTTGTTCGCTCTGTTTCTGTGGTTCGCTTTTACAAACCCATCCTCATCCTGTTGTGTTTTGGTGTTTTTAGTTTCTTGTTTTTATTGAGAGGACATTCTCTGATTAGGTGTCCATGTTCATGGAATCTTCTACATCTAAACGGGAGCTTCTCATATTCAATGCTTTGTATCCATTCCTCATCCCCGAATTCCAGACTTATGGCTTCTAGGAGCACCCCTAAAACATCCATCTCTATGCATATCCTTGCATAGGATGTATATCTTTGTTTTAGGGTTGCTTCTGATGTCTTAACATATTTTCCAAGCTTGTTCCCGATTGCTTCGAAGGTGGACGACAACCAGTAGTCTAGTGGTAAGGAGTAAAGCCTCAGCTAGACTGGGACATTTTTAAAGGTTTATTTCTCTCGGAATAAGTTTTCCTTCCACGGTCACATGTACAGCCTTGCTAAGGCATGGAAGTATGGCCCCTTCTCAAAGACTTTATCCTTGTCCTCCGGGTTCATGAAGACTGCTATGAAAAAATCTTTCGAGCCCAGGTGGAGTTCCACTTATCCACTTGGCTTCCATTGATATTTTATCCAGTTGCGCAACGTTCCTTCTGTGGGCCACAAACCCATGAACTTGCAGATTAGTGCATGTGTCTTCATCTGGTCCCGATAGAGTTGTGTTTGTGGGTATTCTAGTATAACCTTGGGTATCAGTGTTGTTTTAGGTTTACACGAGTTGCACCCATCTGCCCCACTGGGGTTCGCTTGTTCCTGCGCTTCATTATGGGCTTCTCTGGCTTCTTCCCCCACACGCTCCCTTTTTTCCTGGTTGCTCTCTTGATTATTTTATAATCTTGATCCCGAGGTGCTTGTCAGTGGTTCTTTGAAACCAACATCTTGTGGGCCTTTCCCCCTGTCCACCACTACCTGCTTGTATGAGGGGGGTCCACTCCCGCCCCCTTTGGTAACCATTTTTTCTGTTGTTGAGACCGTGACTATCAAACCCTAGCTTGCGGTTTCTCCAGAGCTGTAATCTCCAAGGTAAATTTTCGATTATGTTCTGCGGAGTTAATAAACTAATGAATGTCACTTCCTAAGCATTAACAAAATATTCTACAAAGTGTTATTATCACAGATCTGTGTCCCGGGTTGGTTACAGACACCTGCGTCTTGTAACCCCCCCTGCTTCTACCTGGGGTGAGACTTCACCTGCTTTCCAGATGTTTCCGAAAGGGCCAATAGTCGGGGTTTTTTTGGTGTGTTGTTAAGCATTGAACCCTGGGTCTGACCCTATGCCAACAAATGGTTTCATTTCCGGAACCTGAAACTGTGATTGCTGGGAACTAGAGTAAAGGGGAAAAAAAAAATATATTTGTGCATAGATTTGCTGCTAAAGTGCGCAGTACTCTACTTGACTTTTGAAGCTTTGTGCCAAGAGAGTAAGTTGATCTGAAGAAAAGAGGTAACATCCTAAAGAAGAAAGCTTTGTGGTTTGGTAAGAGACAGATAAGTGAAAAAATTTGTTTCGAAAGCATGAACTTAAGTATGTTTAATAGATTTTGTCCTAGTCTGAAGGCCATATTTGTCTTTATTGTAAGGTTATTGGTCATGAGGTTGAGGATTGTCCAAAGATTATTGCCAAAGTTGAAGGAATGAACATGAGATAAGAAAACTATGAAGAAAGTCAAGATACTAAGGGCATGATAGAGATGCATAAAGAAAAAGGATTAGAGGAAGTTCAGACTATGTTATTACGGTTGAAAGAAATGATGGATGTTCACAAAGATGTCAGTTTACCAGAAATCCTAAAAGCAAAACAGCGCATAAGTGCAAGAATAGAAGACTTTGACATAGACTGTGTCTTGGATGAAGAAACACAAGTGAATACTATGATAGAAGAAACTTGGGAAATTTTGGGAAAGCCTACCGTGGTACCTTCATTAGGAAGGATAGGCTTGTTTAAGGGAAATATGATAACCTTATGTGGAAGAGTTACTAATGTACCTATTATTGTTCATGGAACATCAACAGAAGAAGAATTTGAAGTCATTCGGTTTTTTTGGGACAATGCCCCTTTCCCAATATTGTTAGGCGAGACTTGGATTGAGAAGGATCAAATTAGAAGGAAAGTAGAGGAAGAATCTACAGAAAAGAAAAAGCAAGAATTAAGGCATTTCATAGCTAGGAAAATAGACTGATTAATAGAAGAACGAGAGGACAAGTCGAACCAACAGAACAAAGTAACAACACAGGAGGGACATAAAGCAAGAGAATTAACTACTAAGGTTGAAAGAATGCAAGAAGGATTGAAGGACCTATCTATCCAACAAAGAAGTATGTCCACTCAGGAAGTGTTAAGAAAAGGGATATTAAATTCAGAATCTTTGAGGGCACCTCAACAGTGCGAACCACTACGCTAGGGGAAGATAAGAATAAAAATGGAAAGAGGATTCCAGAAACAGTTAGAGAGACTCAAATAACAAGAAAGAAGGAAAGGAAGCTCAATAAAAAGAAAGATAAGTTGGAAAAGATACAAGAAGCGACAAAAACCAGATGGAAGACTTCACAGACTAGAACCTCGCAGGAGGCAGGTTCGTAGGATTTGAACCTCGCTGGAACAGCAGGTCCACGCAGAATTGGACTTTGCCCTAGTGAAGTTATATGACCATTGGAGGTACCCCGTCATTAGACTGACGCTCCGAAACGGTTAGAAAACGCATTTATGGGCTTATGGACTGCTTTTTAGACATTGATACCACGCCATAACAGATAGATTTACATTGATGGAAGCATTTCATGGCCGCTGGAAGATCGGTCACGATACCTCGCTTATTTAACTCATTGGTCGTTGCGCTAGGACCACTTTTTGCTACCCGTGATCGACTAAGATAAGCAAAGAATTTTCCAAGTGTCGAGTTGTGCTATCTAAAATTAGACCCCGCATGTTTATTTGTCTACCCCGCCTGTTCGTTTGTCTACCCTGACATGTATGTTAAAATCTAGAATTTTGGGTGAACCTAGTGAATTGAAGAAGTCTGTCGAGGAAGTCCTTAAGAAGCTAATGGCTGACAGACCAATATCCGAAGGTATCCAGGCGTCATCGACTAGAGGACTATATGCTTCCTCTTCGACTGGACGTCGTTACGGTCATATCAACCCCATAATTGAGTACCGAAGTAAGCACTGCGGTGATCTGGCTAATGCGAAGCAGATCCTATCGATCCTACCTGAATATATTCCACCTTTGGTTGGCGTTGTTAATTGTTACAGTATCCCTCGAGACTTTTAGTACTATGTTTTCATTGCGTACATTCTTAAAGGAATCCGCATAGTCAGGAGTCAGTTAGGACATATCCCATTGTTGAAGAACAACGACTTCAACTTAGGTGACCGGAAGAACTACGTTGTGTTTTCTCCTCACCGCTACCTCATGAAGACAACCAGAAAGAAACCTTGCCTCGTCTCAGAACCATGGATTAAAGGGTTGGTGCAGTCCACCATGCTGAATGTAATGAAGATCCCGCATTTTCACCGCCACGAGAAGGTTAACGCTTGTGTTAAACTCCTCTTGTCGTGCTATCAGGGCAGATATATGTGGCTCGATAAAAGGATTACTATGGATCCGGTGTTGATCCAACGGATAACATGCTTAAGTGTGAAGGGTCCTGACCCTCAGCAATTTTATCTAGGGAAGGCCTCGGATCGTTCCTTGGAACAACACATCAAAGAAGCTTATGGAGAGGTATAAAAAGGAAAGTGAGGTTACAAGGTAGCCTCTATACAGGATGGAGCAGTGCACCTTGCTTTCCAACTCCTAGCTAGAAATCTCGTGAGGAAAAACTGCCCCACACAGGTCACCGAGTTCATGGTGGACCTCGCAGGAAAGTGTGTGGAGGGCATGCAGATGAACTGGGTGAACCACCTCGTCAACGAGCTAGAGAAGGATTACCACGAAGCCCAGGACTTGGGATACGAATTCCATTAATGTTGGTTGATCATTTTGATCGCATTTGTCGCTTGGTAAATGATTGAAGGAGCCACTTTTCCAGAGATCGAACCTTTGGAACTGTTGGCCACTCAGTTTTCCACCCTATGGTATACCAATGACATGACGAAGTAGTGGAAGTCCAATGTTTTGTTTCATGGATATTACCAGCAGTTGAAGGTTGCCTTCGAATCATTCCCACGAATGACACCACGCACCCTGCATCAGTTCCGACCCATAGTGAAGTTCTGTGTTTATCCCCATTTCATCTACATCACCATGCAAAGAGATGAACACCAGGAACAATTGCAGTCGTACTACAAGCTGACAGATGAAGATATGGAGAATACTACAAAGGAGTGGCCGGAGGAATTTCTTGTACATGTCGTTGATGCAAAATTATCTGACATTGACACAATAGGAAGCCCATAGTTACCCAAGTTGAATATGTTGGACAGTCTAGTGGGATGAAGAAGAAGAAAAATGAAGATGAAGTCCAGGGCATAGAGAGTGATGAAGAGGACAACGCTTCTGAAGATAACAGGTCTGGCTCACTAGGAGGAGGAGAAGACAAAGTAGAAGGACAGGGAGGAGTTGAAAGAGAAGAATAGCAAGGAGGAGGTGAATCTACACCGCCTGAAGATCCCCCTACTGGGACAGTAACACCACAAAAGAGGAAGGTTTCTCCGAAGAAACCTTCAGCCAGGAAGAATACGTGTGCTAATAAGCCCCAGTTGGAAGCCACTCTCACTAAGGACGACATCAATCTGGTCCGTGGAGCTATGGAGGACGCTTTCGAAGACATCTTGCAGAGATACAGAGAGAAGAAGGAGGAGTTATATGAAAGGATTGAGAGGGAATTGAAGGATGTGTAGCAAGTTGTTCACTTGGTCCGCACACTACCTACTGTGTCGTTTTCACCTTTTCACTGACTGCAGAATTGGGGGATGAACCAGCCCGATTGAGAAGGATTACGGATTCAATAGAAGCTTGGTTCCAGAGAGC
The DNA here is from genome assembly GCA_032191745.1 of Picea mariana. Lineage (NCBI taxonomy): Eukaryota > Viridiplantae > Streptophyta > Pinopsida > Pinales > Pinaceae > Picea > Picea mariana. The sequence continues at coordinate 293,034 of JASDQU010241530.1, forward strand.
GTAGAAAGAGAAGGAGAAGGCTACAGAATCCTTGAAAAAGGAGAAAGACGAAGTCTTAATACAATTATAAGCAGCGCAGGACAATGTAGCTCCCCATGAAAGGAGAAAGCAGAGCTTCAGGCGAAGCTTCAAGAGGAAAAATTCCATCTACAGAGGGAAAAAGAGCATATACTCGTAGAACATGTCGTGGTCAAAGAAGTGGTGAGTAAATCATGTCACTCTGTGTTAGACTTGGCACAAGAGGAGCAAGAGACGGTCGAAGCTCAAGTAAAGAAGCTCGTAGAGACCCTCCAGCAACTTCAGTCTAGGATGACAAAATTGGAGGCCCAAATAGTACCGAGCACCCCACAGGAGGTGTGTGACCAAAGGGAGGAGACTGCCAAAAACACAGTAGCAAGAATAAGAGCCCTCGCCTCGGAATGTAAACAATTAAGTGATAAAAGCGCCCAGACATATGAACACCTCACTCAGGATCCAGATCTAAGGAAGCTATAAGCGCAGTTACAGGAGGTGCAACAACAAGCATTTTTGTTGCAGGCACAGAAGAAGTTGCTCACTGTAGTGGAAAGAATGAAGAGATCCTAGGAGCAGTGCGCAGTGCCGAAGCAGATCACTGCCCTCCAGGGTAAGGTAATGGAAGTAACACAAAAGCTACAACCTGTGCAGGATGAAGCTTTCAAGGTGTTCGAGGAGATTGATGGAAAATGCTCACAATTAGATCAAGTAATTGAAGCAGTAGAAAAATGCCTGGAAGGGCCTGTTACAAAATAGAAATTCTAGGAACTCGTTGAGTAGGAGGCTCGGGCGAGGCAACAATTCGAGGCAACTCGAGTTAAGCTCAAGGCATTTGAAATTGTCCGCACCTAAGTGACTCGGGACGAGTCACAGGTGAGTGTTGGGGGCCTGTTGGCCCTTGACCAAGTTTTGAGGAACCTTGGTCAAATTTGGCCCACTTTTGGACTTCGACACGTTGGTCGAAGAAGGAGCGTCTAGGCGGAGCTCAGATCGTAGATCTCACCCATTTTTTTAGGGTTATGTGGACCTAGTAAAGGGTCCTCTAGGGTTTTGTAATGGGTTTATGGGATGTTGGCCCATGGTCTTTTCCCATGTTTAGGCCTTAATGTAAGGGTTTGTATAATATAAATAAATAAGAATGTATTGTAGAAGGGAGGAAGTGAAGCTAGTTCCGTGTGAAAAGAGTTGCTTTGTGCAAAGGAATGTATGTGGGTGACTAGAATTTTGTAGAAGGTGTAAATGTTGTGATATAGGGTTCTAGCTATGTGCATTTGACCTCATTTTGGAAGGAAGATTTGGTGCTCAGTGCGCAGATCTCCTGTCTGGTGCAGAGCTCGACTCTGTGGCTTAGTGCACATAAGTGAATGAATGTAAGATTATGGCGAATAATAAAGAGGCAAAGCGGTTTGTGGATGTAGCCCCACCCTGGGCTGAACCACGTATATTTGGTGTCTCTGGTTTGCTTTGTGTTGTGTTATTTATGTTGTTAATCTCTTAGTGATTTGATTGTGATGTATAATAGATAGATCTTTTGTTGCTTAAGTTCTTTCATTGTGTTAAGGGTAAATTGATGCTAGATCTAACTTATAATGCTAAGTGTTAAGTGCTCAAGGAATATAATTTTTTTTTGTTACTACGTCAACCTATCTTTGATTATGTTCTGCAGAGCTATTAAACTAATGCATGTCACTTCCTAAGCGTTAACAAAATATTCTGTGAAGTGTTATTATCACAGATCTGTGTCCCGTCTTTTTTACAGACACCTGTGTCCTGCAACCCCCCCTGCTTCTACCTCAGGTGAGACTTCGCCTGCTTCGCAGATGTTTCCAAAAGGGCTGGTAGTTGGAGTTTTGTCGATGCATTGTTAAGCATTGAACCCTGGGTCTACCCCTATGCCAACAATCCTTCAGATCAGATTATCGAAAACAAAGATGTAGGAGTTGAGACTAGAAGAAGAATCAGTTCGTTAGAACAAATGCACCTAGCACTCTCATCTACAATTGAACCAAACAGTTTTGAAGAGGCCAGCAAGGATGAATTTTGGAATAAGGCCATGGATGAAGAATTGGATCAAATAGAGAAGAATGACACTTGGGAATTGGTTCCAAGACCAAACAATAAGTATGTGATTGGAACAAAGTGGGTATTCAGAAATAAATTGAATGAAGACGAACAGGTTAGAAGGAAAAAAGACATATTGGTATGTAAAGGATACGCACGGGTTGAAGGAATCGACTTTTAAGAGACAATTTCCCCAGTTGTCAGAATGGAAGCAATTCGATTGCTTTTCTCTTATGCATGTTCCAAGAATATTAAATTGTATCATATGGATGTGAAATCAACTTTTCTTAATGGGGAACTTGAAGAAGAAGTCTACATCGAACAACCAAAAGGATTTTAATTGTCACATAACATAGATTATGTGTGTAAATTGAAGAAGACCTTCTATGGTCTAAAACATGCTCCTAGAGCATGGTACTCTAGACTGGATAAATATCTACAGCAGGCAGGGTTCAGAAAAGGAAGTGAAGACAACAACATCTACATCAAGGTAACTCAAGATAGTATTTTATTAATTGAAGTTTATGTTGATGACATTATTTTTGGAAGTACCGATGATAGGCTAAGCCGAAAATTTGCAAAGGATATGTAGAATGAATTTGAAATGTCATTATTTGGAGAACTATCCTTCTTTCTAGGTCTCCAGATACGTCAAAGCAACCAAGGAACTTTTATTTCTCAAACAAAGTATATCAGAGAAATGCTAAAGAGGTTCAGAATGGAAGATTGCAAGCCAGTTATCACTCCTATGCAAACCAGTTTCAAGTTGAGCAAAGATGATGATTCAAAGTCTATAGACCAGAGGCAATACAGGTCAATGATTGGTAGCTTACCATATGTGACAGCATCCAGACTAGATGTAATGCAAGCAGTTGGACAGGTGGCACGATTTCAAGCAGCACCAAATGAATCACATGTATTAGCAGTGAAGAGGATTTTCAGATATCTCAAAGGAACAAAAGAGTTTGGATTATGGTATCCAAAAGGAAAGGATCTATCACTTATTTTCTACACATATGCAGACTGGGCAAGTTGCATTAATGACCGATGAAGCACCAGTGGAGCAGCGTTCTACTTTGGTGAATTTTTAGTATCATGTCTAAGTAAGAAACAATCATCGGTATCCTTATCTACAGCCGAAGAAAAGTATATTGTAGCAAAAACATGTTGTACAGAGGTTCTATGAATGAAACAAACTCTGACAAATATATAGGTTGAGTATGATGTTCCCATTCCAATCTAGTGTGATAATACAAGCGCCATCAGTATTTCAAAAAACTCGGTGATGCACTCCTATACAAAGCACATTCCAATCAAGTATCACTTTATACGGGAACAAGTTACAGAGAAGAACATCAGAGTTGAATATGTGGGCACAAAAGAACAAGTGGCAGACATCTTTAAAAAATCGCTTCCACGGGAAGCCTTTAAGTATCTTCGTCAGAGACTCAGGCTAATTTCTACTCCAAAATGAATGTTTTGGAATGCTTATCTTATATGTATTCNAACAAGTTACAGAGAAGAACATCAGAGTTGAATATGTGGGCACAAAAGAACAAGTGGCAGACATCTTTAAAAAATCGCTTCCACGGGAAGCCTTTAAGTATCTTCGTCAGAGACTCAGGCTAATTTCTACTCCAAAATGAATGTTTTGGAATGCTTATCTTATATGTATTAGATTTACACGAGGAAGCACCATAAAGAGAACAATTCAGGTTGGGAGATCGTTTCAGGAAGAGTTCAGTTAGGGGGAGTATCCCCAAGGACAGTTCAGTCAGGGGGAGAAACCCCGGATGGAAATATACCTTTTTCGTTGATGACAAAGGGGGAGAGATTTATCAGATGCAGAGCACAGAGGCATGGTTCCAGTGGGAGCGATGATCACATGGGGAGCATGAGTGATATGACTTTAGTATTACATGACATGACTTCAGTATTGCATCAGAGTGTTTCCATCAATGCCAAAGGGGGAGATTTTTTATTAATTGGGTTGGTTGTCATTGATGTCAACCCTTGAAGAAAGTATGGTAGTGAATTCCGGTAGCACAAAGGTTTGGGAAATGGACCCAAGTTTGTTTGATGGATAATTGTATGAGTTTTGATATATTTTCAGGTAATAGTATTATATATGGATAGTACATGTAATGTCATTTCTAGTGGTATGTAGAACGTCACATAACTCCTCACAGTTAGAGAGTTATGGCCATGTGAAGTTGGAGAACCCTCATGAGTCATATAGAAGCCCTAAAAGGTCAAAGTAGTCAAAGTGTTTTCAAAGAAGAAATTACTTAATTAATAAAGTGAAATGATGAGTGTACTATAAGTCAAAGAGGATGCAAAAAAAATTATTTAAATAATAAAGTTAATGGAGAACTCCCTAAAATAAGGAAAGTGGTTTAAGATATTTTAGAAGGTAAGTAATAAAGTGAAGTGATGAGTGTACTATATTTAAATAATAAAGTTAATGAAGAAATTACTAAGTGGACAAGTGGTTAGAAATGGGTTAGCCCAAAAATAAGGAAAGTGGGTTGAGATGGTTAGAAGGTAACCCCTTGAGGAAGCTACATAAAAGTATAAATAAGAGGGAAGGGTCTCTCATTCAAATCACACTTGAATATCATTGAATATTTATTTTTGTGAAAGGTTATTTGGGTAGGTATTATTGATAGAGAAAAGTACGGCAGAAAAAGTGCAGCAGGAAAACTGCGGCACAAAAATTACAACAGAAAAAGTGCGGCAGGAAAACTGTAGTAGAAAAAGTGCGGCAAAATATTGCAGCAGGAAAACTATGACAGAAAAAGTGCGGCAAAAAATGTGCAGCAGGGATACTACGAAAGAAAAGTGCAACAAAAAAATCGCAGCAGGAAAACTGCGGCAAAAAAACCGCAGCAGAAAAAGTGCGGCAGAAAAATCGCGGCAGTGGATTCGCGGCCACAAAAAGCTACAAGAAGAAAAAAAGGTATGCTTCTCATATGTGTAGTGTTGAATTTATGAATCAAGTTGAGGGTTTGCCTTGTAAATATGTTGGATGCCCTCTTGGGAGTTTATGGCTTGTTGTAGAGTTGATCTGAGGCAGATCTACTGAATTTTAGTATTGGTTCATGTTTGAGGTATTTTGGTTGAAGTATGCTATTGAAGTTATTGGTACAGATAGAGGTTGTATAACAGTGAGTTTTTAGCACATGGTTTGAGGTACAGACTTGTGGTATAGTGTTTGAGGTATATGTGATCAGATCAGATTGGTTGATGAGTATACAATGATAGGATTCTCAGTGACATATTCAGTTTCTACATTTGAGGTATATGTGATCAGATCATATTGGTTGATGAGTATACAGTGATAGGTTTCTCCGTGACATATTTAGTTTCTACATTTGACACTTATATTTCAGGGCGATTGGATGGGGCAAGGATAGGTGGTTGTAGCCACCTTCGGGTTGTGGTCAGAGAACATAGGGGGTTGTAGCCTCCTTCTAGTTGTATCCAGAGAATTGGGAAGTTGGAGCTTCCCTCAGGTTGTAGCCTGAGAAACTACGGGGTTGGAGCCTCCTTCCAATTGCAGTTGGAAAACAAAGGAAGTTGGTGCTTCCAATGACTGTAATTCTTAAAGACATATAAGAAAAAGCATTGCATGGTTTTCTCCCGCTTTGGGTTTCCATGTAAAACATTGGTGTACTATGTATGTGTACGATTGCTCATTTTTTCATTGTTTGTTTACTCTGCAACTATTGGATGATAATGCTACATTAATATAACACTTGCATTTTATGGTGAAAAATGATTGAATTTCTCTATTACTGATTCACCCTCCCTCTTAGTAATCCAACACTGCCAACGACACCGCACCCGTAGCCCTACACCATTGGATGGCTTCGCCAAGGAAGAGATCTTCGTGTCAGCCAACAGTGTCGTCTTCCTTACGCCATCAAGCCTTTCAAAGATGAGGTACTGTGTGATATTTCTCCCCTTTAAGTTTGTGATGTTCTTTTAGGACAACCATATTTGTGGAAGCGTCATGTTGTGTATGAGTCTAGACCCCGTAATGTTATTATTACTTTGGGTAGACAATTGTATGGGATCCGAGAGGTAGTGCCACCTACTGTTATTTCTTTAATCTCTGCTAAGTAATGCAGTAAGGTCATTTCACAGACCGGGAAGTTCAGCTTCTTTGTGATTCGTGATCACAACAAGCCAAAGGTTGCCGACACATATGTGGCCTCTACACAACGCATCTCTTTGCAGTAGAAGAAAATGGATGTGATCGTGGAATAATACATAGACATCTTCTCATCACCTACAGGGGTACCGACACACTGCCAAGTCAAGAATCCAATTGATCTGACCCTCGATGCACCTCTACCTAATGGACTAGTCTATCGGCGCTCGTTGATGGAGAATGATGAAATCAGGCTTCAGATCTAAGAGCTTCTTCAAAAGGGGCAAATCAGACCCAACTCCTCGCCTTGTGGAAGCCCGATTGTACTGCTGCATAAGAAGGACGGGACTTAGTGACTCTGCACTGATTACAGATCCTAAAAAAAAATCACAGTCAGGAACCGCTACCCCATTCCTAGGATTGATGACCTTCTTGACCAACTCAAGGGGGAAAAGTTCTCAACAAGATTGACTTGAAGTCTAGCTACCACCAGGTTCCTATCGAACCAACCGATGTATGGAAGACAACCTTCAAGTCTAAACAAGGTCTTTACGAATGGCTAGTCATGCCCTTTGGCTTAACAAATGCACCAACCACTTTCATGAGGTTGATGGATTATGTATTGAGACCCTTCACCAACTCCTTTGTGGTAGTATATTTGGATGACATCCTCATATTTAGCAGAACGTGGGAGGAGCACATGTGGCATATTCAACAGGTTTTGAGCACTATGCGACAACACAACCTTTATGCCAACTTGGAAAAATGATCTTTTGGAATGAACAGGGTCCAATACTTGTCTACACCGTTGATGAGAATGGGGTACATGTTGATCTAGCTAAGATCCAAGTCATTTGTGACTGGCTATCCCCGACCACACTAACCGAGATTGGGAGCTTTTTGGGACTAGCCAACTTCTACCGACGGTTCGTGTTGGGATTCTCCCATATTGCATGGGCCCTCAGTCAGGTGACCAAGGGCGGTGGTAGAGAAAATTTCATGTGGGGGAAGGAGCAACAATGAGCATTCAATGATCTGAAGCATCGCTTTTTCTCAGATTCAATACTCTCCCTGCCTAATCTGCAACAACCATTTGAGATTGAGATTGATGCATCTGACTATGCTGTGGATACAGTTCTCACTCAACACGGGCATCCGGTGGCATACCATAGTGAGACACTCTCTGATACTATTCGGAAATACCCCACCTATGATAACGAAATGTATTCCATTGTACAAGCCTGTCGCCAATGGAAACATTACAATCTTGGGAAAGAGATAATCATACACACTAATCACAATCCTCTGCAATTCATACATACACAAGGGAAATTGCAGAACGACTGCCATCAGAAGTAGTCCACCTACCTACAACAGTTCCATCTCAACATAAATTATAAGACATGTATCTCCAATCATGTCGTTGACTGCCTCAGTTGGCCTCCTGTGGCTACACTCACCACTGTGCTCCATTCTTGTGGACATGAAGCATTTGAGTGGCCCCAACTTTATCAACAAGATCCGGACTTCGCCACCACCTATCATCTCTTGGGTACATGCACAACTGTCACTGATTTTCACATTCAGGACAGACTCTTATGCCACTTGGGCCATCTCTGTGTTCCTACAAGCGAGCATGCAAAGCTGATTTGGGAAGCCCACTACAGTCGAGTGGCAGGACATTTTGGTGTGGAGAAAATTGTGGCCATTCTTCAGAAACATTTTTATTGGCCAAAAATTCGATAGGACATCAACAAGTATATCAGATATTGCATTGCATGTTCCATTGCCAAGCCATCCATCAAGAAGCAAGGCTTATACACCCCTCTTCCTATTCTCAATAAGCCTTGGGAATCCATCTCAATGGATTACATGTCTGGCTTGCCATCCACCAAGCAAGGAAATGATTGTTTGTTTGTGGTCATTGATCAGTTTTTGAAGATGGCCATCCTCACAGCCTGTAAGAAGAATGTCACAGTGGCAGATATTGCAAATCTCTTCTTCGAACGAGTGTGGGTCCACTTTGGGATACCACAGACCATCATCTATGACCAATACATCAGGTTCCTCAGCACCTTTTGGTCGAGTATTTGGTCTATGTTGGACACCAAGCTCACAAAATCCACTACTTTCCACCCCCAAATCAATGGCCAAACAGAGGTCGTCAATCGGATGATTGTGCACATCCTGTGCATGTACAATTCTAAGCATACACATACATGGGACAAGAGTCTCCCATATGTCTAACACAGTTAAAACAGAGCTCTCCATAGTTCCACCAGCCATGGCCCATTTTAGGTGGGTATGGGATTCCAACCCTTGGGACCAATTCATGTTGCACTTCCTCTTGCCATCGCAATGACAAATGTCATACTCTTCCCCTGATCAGTCTACAATCGACAAAGCCACGAGATTCATTGAGTAGATTCAGCACATTCACCAACAGGTCTAGGAGATTTTGCAGAAATCCAATGCTAAGTACAAGCAACACCATGATCAACACAGGGTACCACACCAATTTCAGGTTGTCGACAAAGTCTAGTTACATTTGCAGAAGGAGCGTCTCATCGGGCCCCATCGAAAGCTTCACCTACTTCATTATGGGCCTTACACTATCACCAAGGCTATGGGTAGCAATTCTTTTTAGCTCAACACTCCACCCTTCCTTGGTCTGCATCCAGTATTCAATGTGAACCTACTTCGACCATATTGTCCCCCATTATTGGACACCTTCGAGATCGTAGAACAACTGACACCAATAGAGCTCAACCTTGACTGCATGGAACAAGCATCCACTGATCAGATAGTGGACACACAAGTCAAGGGCACTCACCAACAACGGATCCATCTTTATTGGGTTATCAAGGCAGGGCAACTCCTACACCAACGCAAGTGTCTCACCCAAGGCCAAATCCAGCATAAGTTTCCTCTCCTGATGGGGGAACTCAACACAATGGGGACCATTGCTTCCTAAGGGGGGAGGATTGATCCAGGTGGATATTGGTGGCCACCCACCTATTCCAACTGGCTCCTCGTGTCCATTTTTTGTTCAACACGTTCTTTTGTACTTCTTTGTAATTGTGGGTTCTACACTTCTGGGGTTGTCTGAAGCCCCACACATCCTCTAGGTGGATACGGGTGGCCTCTCGCCTAATTCAACTGGATTATTTTGTATGTTTTCATGTCAGCACATCTTGTTGTACTTCCAGGATCGTTTTGGGGCCCTAAACATTGTTTTTTTTGGCTCGACACAGTCAAAATGTAAACAAAGTTAGATTTTGACGACGTAATGTGTATCTCTGAAAGACCTTTCCAACGGGATATCACGCGCCTAAAACAGAGGTTGTATGCAAAAGTTACGACCCTTGGAAGTTGAGGTACCAAATTACACCAACTTACCCATAGGGACCACATGAATTTTGGTGTTTCACCTTCAAGGGTTAGGTTTTTGGATGTCTAGGGTTTTGGTATTCATGAGTAATATCAAAAAGGCCTCTGGAGCCTCATTGTAATCCATTATGCTCAGACGGTTGCACGTAGCAGCCACATCTCTTCTCAGAGATAGCTACCACCATTCGAGCAAGTGTTTCAGTTCTACAGTTTTACAGCTTCAACCTATTTCATTATTTAATAGAAGATATTGTTCATTGGATAATTGTTTTATTCTTCATATCTCTGTGTTTATTGTAGTCAATATGTTAATCAGTTCGTTTCGCTCCTAAATCTGGATCACTACGTCATTATTTTTTGGGCTCTTTTTAGTTGTTATGCTTCGTAACAACATCTCATTTATTTCATGTTGATCTTCCCGTGCTTTATTTAGTTTCTCATTATCATTCTTGAATGTTTGTAATTCTACTATTATATTCCTTATTGTTTCCAAAACTTGTGTTGTTGAGCTACTTTCACTAGAATGTTCCGGATTTCTATGAGGTTTTTTATTAACATTTCCTTTAGGTCTGTCTTCTTCGCCATTCGGTGCGGACATGGTTATGAAAATTTTGAAACAATGTGTTTGTAACAATGAACAATTTGTTTGTTAGTTCTTCATCAAACACTTTATATTTTCCTCGTGATTCCCTTAGGCCTAAGTGGTGTAACCTACAACTCTGATAACATATGTGACATACCCCAAATCACTACTATTTTTTTTTTTGTTTTCCTTTATTTATTTATTTTCAGTGTTTGTCCCTGTATGGTAGTGTTGGAAGCCAATTTAATTTTTCCCATTACCTTATAAGCTGCCTACACCTATTGTATCTTGAACGTCAAGTTATCGTCGCAGTTTGCAAATAGACGATGTTTTCTTTCCTTGCGACAATTCCAATTTGGACTTGTTTCAGTTTTTCACGACTGAAAGCGTGAAAACTCCTTTATCGTTATTTGAACTATAATGATCTTCTCATTGATGTTCTGAAAGGCACTTACCTTTGGTTTGTTATTTGGCTGAAATGATTTTTCGAACTATGTCCATTCGCATATTCTTGCTTTGATTGCGCAACTTGACTTTTGACAAGGCATTGAGCATGCAAATTTTATGGATTATATTTGATTATGTAGGGGTCATGGTTGATTTTGGTTTTTATATGATATGATCCTTATTATTACAAGCTCTTGGCTGATCGATTTTATGAAATCTCTTGTTGCAATGTTTTATAAAACTTTTATTATACAACGAGCGCATGGGTGACATATGATTTCATATTGAATGGCAATGTTTGATTATACACATGGCCCGTTGGTTAAATATTTGGATTTTTGACTTAACGTTGGCGCATATCTAAACTTTGGGTTTGATTTAACGTTGAACGCTCATGGTTTCAAACTATACATTGGCACATTGATATAACTAGCCACCGTCTAATCCTTGGGTTGGCCGAATAGTTTGATTTTGGTTATGATTGATTGAACAGGGTTTGTACTGTGCCATTAATGTTTTGCATGGCGGTGAACTAACCCACCACCTTCGCACGCTCACATTGATTTGCCTCCCCTTTGAGCGCTTGCAGCTGTTAGCCCTATCGATTTTTGCTCCTGTGTATTGTTGTGTGTATCCAAACCCTACCATGCGCCCGCACCATGGCTCCAGTCGTAAGGGTTGAACCCAATGGGTGCCAGGCATTGTTGATGTTCGATGGTGCTTACAGCAACCTTGAGGAGTTTGGCTGGCTCTCGTTCATACGAAAGTTTGATGGCTATAACCCTAGCGTGGCTCAGCAATTTGCATTAACCTTTGATGGCTGCCGAGCCAAGGTTGGGGATGTGCAGTTGGAAATTGATGAGCAATTTCTCAGTTTAGCAACCGGTCTGCCTGCTGTCAGACAAAGATGGTCAAAAAATTGTAAAGTGGAAGATGTCCCGTGGACATTGCTCTTCCAGTCACAAAGAGTGAGCTCCTGTGACAAAGGTCTGCCCGAGAATATGTTAAAGCAACGATGGCACGACTTGCTGATGGTAACCAAGCAATTTATCACAAGCGAGGGCCGGTATGGTTTCGTTTTCCTGTACCATCTTCGGATACTTATGGTTTTCATGGGCTATGAACTTAATATGCCTTACTACCTGCACAGGAGTTTGTTTAAAATGGCTAAAAGGTACAAACAGAATCAGGCCGATAACAACCTATTTCATTTTGGGTTAATTAAAATGCTTGTGGTTTGTCATTTGGGGTTACGTCGGGACTGTTGGAATGATTTTCTTATA